>JANHGC010004767.1:64042-79606 GCA_027560395.1 Boaedon fuliginosus | reverse complement strand
TCACTCTTATGACCATTGCAGCATCCCCATGGTCACATGATCAAACTCAGATGCTTGGCAATTGACTCATGACTCATATGTAGGGTCCCAACATGTGACCACCTTTCATGACTTTCTGGCAAGCAAAGTCAATGGGGAATCAGGTTAACAACAATGTTATTAACAGAACAGTTGCAGTGATTCATTTAACAACAGTGGCAAAAAAGATAAAATGGGCAAAACTCGCTTAAGAAATATATATATATATGTATATATAGTAAAATTATATATAGTAAAATTATATATGTGTGTGTGTATATATACTTATATAGTTATATAGTTTTATACATACACACACACACACACACACATATACAAATAAAATCAGACTTAAATATCACTTCACAATGCTTTTACTTGGTGATGTCTGAACACAAACATGTTTCAAACCTATATAATTAAAGCCAGGTTTCCCCCCCCCCCCCCCGAATCCCCTTACTTTCTGCGAATTCTGGAATCCATAATTTCAGCATCTAAAGGACCTACAGCTGGAGAAGGTACTACAGGGTGTGTAGGCATCTACTAAAATACAAAAGTTGTATGCACTATAAAATGCCTTTCCAAGATTACAATTATCTCCTAGAGCCTTTACCCCCTTCACTTTTGTCAATTTTGTTAAATCATTTCTAAAAGTTTGTTTTCACTTTGTCAGTACGGGGTACTGATTGTAGATTAATGAGAGAAAAAAAATACTTTCAACAACTTAGAATCAGGCTGCAGCATAACAAAAGTGAAGGGGGCCTCAATACTTTCTGAATGCACTGTACTTACCTGTGGACAGTATATACCAGATATTTTTCAGAACAGCACCAACAGAACTATTTCTTTTTCCAACATTTCAAACACAATACATTTCTCTGAAGTCTGATTACAAATGCATCTAACAGTTATCAATTAGGAATAGAAATTCACACACAAAATGTTGTTCCTCTCCTAATTTTAAGAGCAAAGTGTGTGAGTTAGGAAAGTGAATTTTTTCTTTAACTTTATGTTCCCTTTCTCTAGGTACTTCTCTTTAAATCCCATTCACTTCTGCTGTATGAAATACTATGGAGGAAAAAAAAGTGTATTTCAGATACTTTGGACTATAATTCCCATCACCACAAGCAATTGACTATGTTTGTTTGGGCTGGGTCACAATTATAATTAAAGTAACTGGAGCAGATCAGGTTTAAAAAGTCTACCTAGTTTCAGTAGCTATTACCCCACATTCTGTTTGGGTCATAAGTTAGAGTACCCTAAACCCAATTTTATATAAAAAATAGAACAAGAAACAAACAGAATTGGTTGTTGTTTTGCTTGGTTGTTAGAATGAACCAAAACATAATAGCATTTGAAAGTTTACAGTATTTATTTTTATCTTCAGTACTGCCTGTAAATTTGAGATGAAGGGCAAAATAAAATTGTTTTAAATAAATGGAGACCAAGAGATGAACTCATTTTATTTACTGAAAACAACAATTTCTCTACTGAATGAAATATGTCTGATGAAGTACCACAGTGCCTGAAATGAAAAACGAAGTGATAATTTAATGTTAATTCCCAACATACCCCAAATGATCTCATAATCAGTAGGTGTAGGATAGAGAAAGATTCGTTTCAAATCACTAAATGCATTTCCTCAACATCTCTGAGCTCATAAATCAATTTAAACACCACCACCACCACCACCCCCCGAAACAACTTAATACGGTTTTCATTCCTTCATCTCACTGTGGAAACCAAGCAGATTAAAAATACGTAACCTGAATTCCTCATAGTGATGTGTGTCCTGCAACTGAAGCTGTTCACCATTTTAGTGCACACTTTAAAATACCAACTGCAAATAATTCAAAATACTTTATAACTGTTTCTCATGCAATTGCAAGAGATTAAGTAAATCACCTCCTCAAATTATTGTTCCTGTGATTCAAATAAATGGGTGTGACAATCTAAATCAAACAAACAAAAATACATTTGATCTAAAATAAAAACCACAAGTTTTAAGCTCCTAAGTGTTTCCAGAAGAATATGTGTTCTCCAAAAATGATTCCAGTTCTTATCCAGCAACGCCGACTGGTTGAAGCAATATCGCTTTTTAAAAAAACTGAATTTAAGTAATGGGGGCAGGGACTGATATCCAATGTCTGCCTGTTTCCCAGTTACAATTCCAAAAAAGTAAGCAACAGAAAAATTATTATTATTATTATTTTCTATTCATGGAGAAATACGTTTTCTGAAGTTAATAGTAATTGAATAACCTGAGTTTTCTATGCCAAAAATAATGACTTTAGACCCTTTTCTGGGTATAATATCAATTGGTTTAAATCTGAATTAGTGTTTTGGGGCTATATTAAGTTGTCAAAACTTGTTCTTGGTCAATATCAATATTGTCTGAAAGCAATAATTTACTGTTCCTTGGTTTGAAAAACTGGTATATCTTGAATGATTGTATTGAATTTAAATACATGCATTTAATGTATTATGTATGTATTTAAATGTATTTATCAGAAATAGCAATAGATTTGGATAGGTGAGCTGAACTTAAATTGTGTATTTGGAGTATTTGCTTTGTATAACTTTTGTCATAAACTCTTAAAAAAATATATAGACACAATTTAAACAGAAGTTTCAGAAACTTGAGAAAATTCTCTGTTTCATTTTTCACTCAGAAAATCCAATTGCCAGTTAGAGAAATTGTTTTAATTTTCCAGATTGAAATTTATAACAAGCAGCATAACTTTTATATCGGGTTGATGAATGGTAAGTTTGTCCTATTGGGAACTTACCTTAATAGGCTATGTTAAAAGCAACACCTCTTATACTGTAAATCAGAGTCCAATTGATTGGGAAAATATGAAATTCCACCTCCTTCTGTATTAGTCACCATAGAGGTGTGCCGTATGATAGCAAGTCAATTCTGTTTCATCCTTAAGATGTTTACTTAGAAGTGAAATTGATTTTCAAAAATAGCAAAGCAATTTTGTTTATAGCAAACATGGAGTTACATTCTTTATCTGTTCTAGAAGGCTTTGAAGAACTAATTTTCTCTATATCAGAACACATCACTGGTAGTTTCAATGTAGACATTGGCTTGACTGTTTTATTCTACATGTGTCTCCATGAGTTTTTCCCTCCTTGGAAGTTAGGTAAATGAATTTAAATATGAACAAATGAATTGTGCTTTCTATATTTGTTTGTCATTTTATTTACAATACTCATAATTATTTGAATCCCAAAGGATTGTCAGTGGTAACTGCAACAAATAAAAACTAAAACAAAATAGCTAGATCAAAATAATATAAAAAATAAAAATCAACTCAAATTTTCCCAAAATAAAATCCAGTATAGATATCTAGAGTCATCTGGGACCAAATACACATTGAAGTAAAACAGATGCAATTTGTTTGCAGAATTGAAGTGAGGTGGGGGTTTGAATTGAAGTAAACTATGAAAGAAGATCTGGCAGTCATATCCATGTTCTTCATATCTCATGAAACACATTTATATTTTATATTAATTGCCCATCTCCCTCAGAGAGGTGACTAGCAATATATGTATAGAGGACGACTTTAAGGAGTTTGTAAGACTACAATTCTGTACGAGGCTATTGGAGCACAGAAATTCAATTCAGGTCAGTTACACTATAAATTTTATGTTCAGAGGAACTGATTTGAAAATGATCGTTTTTTAGCCTATCATCATTACCTAAATGGGGACAGTGAGTAAAAGCCAGGAAAAATTTATGATTTTTGTAAATGGCATAACATCTTATAAATTACATATTATAATTTATGTTTATAATTTATCTATCACGGATAAATACACTTAGAGAATATGATCAGACATCGGAATAACAATCTGGACATCGTATAACTAACACCACATATTCACATTTGCTACCTATAGTCCTTTTATATAATCTATAATGTATTAGGAAGCTCTTTCCTGGTTAGAGATTGGCAAGAAATTTGTCCAGTTCACATATCAGTGTATCAAATTCAAACTTCTTATGCAAACTAGAATATTGTATACAGGTGGAACGATATTTCACATTTCAAACAGAAGTTCATAACTAAAAAAAAAAAAGGAAGCATGAAAATACATCTATTAGGGAAAGTGGGCACAAAGCGGCATTATATGAGGAAATTCATCTGGAGGAAAATGGTATTGGTTAAAAGATGTGTTTACAGATATAAATATTTCATGCAGACTTTTTTAAAAGGCGAAGAAAAGCAGTAATAAGCTTAAGACTGGGAAAATGAGGAAGTGAAGAAAACCAAATTGACTGTTATTAGCTTATGCTAAAATAACTAAAATTGCTGGCTTATTCTTTAGTTCAACCAATTTTGGCAGACATTGTCATGCCTTTATAGTTCATTTTGAAGCCATTTCCCAATCTGTCCTGCAATGAAAGATATATTAATATCGTTTAACCTCAAGTTCACCAATGCAGTATCCTTCTTTTAAAAATAAAGAGCTTGACAGCATCAATCATTTGGTCCATTTATTTATTCATTTAATAAATATATAATTTGGCTTCTGGAAGAAAACTAATACAAGATTAAAATAGTGGAGTGTCTGTGAGCCTCAGCAGGCAGCTGACTGCCCAGCTGAACTTGTTTGAGCTCAGATTTTGATTAAAATCAGACTTGGTTGATAATTATATGGATTATTTCAGGCTTCCCAGACACCATTGAAAAGGTTAGAAGGTTGTATTTCTCTCCTTTCTGCTTTTTCCCCCCTCTCGAGACAAATAATTTTGTATTGATGTCCTTGCTTTTCTTATTCATTCTTTTCCTGATCTTGTAGTACCCTAAATGTTGGGTGGAGTCCTTTTACTTACTCAAAGGACCAGTTAGTTGGAATAATACTGAAAAGAGTAGGAATCACTGACAGGAGAGAAGTTCAAAAGTAATGTTAACAAGTATTATATAGAAAGAGTAGTTGGAAGCTTTGAACTATCTTCCAGCAGAGATAGTGAGACAGTCATCAGTAACTGAATTTAAACAAGCTTCCGATAAACACTATCACTCAACATACATACATACATACATACATGCATACATGCATACATGCAATAATATAATTAATAAAAAATAATTACAAAATAAAAAGAAGCAATGAAAAAACTCAAAAGGGCAGACTCGATGGAGGCCTTTCTCTGCCATCAGTTTTTATGTTTCTAATAATTTTTACTTAAAAAATGTTACGAATAATGAGCACATGATACCAGTAATTTCTCTTTAAGAGTTACCTCAGCAAATTCTCTCCTCCCTGTTTGATTGCAGAATGATTTATTTCATCATAAGGGTTACTACCACTGTCTTCCCTTTTCTTTATATGGGTTATTTTTTCCTTCCCCTGTTTTTATTTTTTCCAACCCAGCAGACTATGCTAAAAAAAAAAATATTTAAAGAAGCACAGGGTTCTGTTTGCTTCTCAGCAGAATATTTCTCTTGAACTCTAAAAGAATTGCCCCAAATGTCTGGTGGTGGTGAACAGGAAATGAAAGTTTGAAAATGGCCGGCATCAGACCAGGGGCTGCAGAAACCAATTCCAGAAAAAAACAAATACCCAATAAATCTTATTGGAGAAGTGGACTTGGAATGTTGCCAACTGCTGCATTTGGAAGCCCCCCCCCCCACTTTCCCTCGATGTGAAGTGAAGCCACTTTCAGCTGCTTTTAGGGAGAAGCTCTGCCTGTATGTAACTCTTTTCAACAAAGCCCAATATTGAAAAGAAATTACTTCAAAGAGAGTTGAACTCAGTTTGTCAGCGAGTTAACTCTCCAAAAATAGGGCAGGACCAACTTTGGTGTGTGTGGGGACTCAGAAGCTGGCAAAAGATCAGGGTAAAAAAACAAACTGAATCAGGCAGGAAGCCGTAGATTGTTCTAGAAATAATGATTTCTAGAAATAAATTATTTGACACATCTCTATAGTAAAGAAGATCAAAGACTGGCTCAGAATGCTTCAAATTGCTCCATTCTAAGAACACCCCCCCACCAGGTTTCCTTCCTGGTCTAAGAGCACAGCATATTGTGGGAAGCCCCCAAATAACCCCCAAAGAATGAAATATTTTGGGGGATATTAAAAGAGGCAGAATATTATATTTCCCTAAAGGAGAAATGGAGAAAAATCTTAACAAAGGCAGAAAGAAGCCCCAGTCTTACTGTTACAGGAAAACAGTCAAGCAGAAGAGACTGGTCTTTTGGAGATTTTGTATCCATTCAGAAAGATTGGGGATCTATTCATAAACAAAAGGCCTTCAGCCACAAGCTCCCACAGAAGGCTGGAGCTGATGGGATTAAGAATTTACATTCCCCCACCCAAATTCTAAGGGCAGGACATGACCTTTAGGCAGGGATGGGTTTCTCCCGGTTCGCTGGTTACCCGCTGCCAGATCGGCTGTCAAAAGCGCGCTTCACGGGATCACGTTCACAAACTTCGTGGTATTCTGCTATCTGCTGCACAGCTGTTGGATCAGAGTATTTGCAGAATACCATGAAGTTTTTGAACGCGATCCCATGCAGCGCGCTTTTGAAAGCCAATCTGGCAGCGCGTCCACGAAGCGGGTAACCAGCAAACCGGGAGAAACCCATCCCTGCGTTTAGGTCATAACAGGATTAACCCACCACCATTGAAACAGTAAAAGACACAGGGCTACATTGCACAACCCCCTGGAGCATCTCAATCACCAAACCCCAGAACCCTATAAAAATCCATCCACTCACTCAGACATTTTGTCAGCCACTCCAGAAACATGCTGCTGTCATTGAAGTTTCTGGAAAACCAAATAAACAGAGACCTCCTTTCCTTGTAACCAGCCTTCATTTAATTTCCAGCATTTTTCTCCCAGCTTGGAACCAGACTGGATTTTTCTTTCTATAATATCCTATGCCAAGGGCAAATCTACACGCAGATGCAATACCATCCTACCTCAAATATAACACAATACAACTATCCCCTGTGGCCGTAGCTGCTAGGGGGGGGAGGAATCAAAAGCCATGTTCTGCATTCTTTCCCTAACTTGTCTATTCCCTTCAACCGTCCTCTGCTTCCCATTTCTCTTCCTTCTTTTCCTCTGTGAGGTCTCGTAGCTTCCCAGCTGCTTTCTTTGGTAGGAAGTCTTCTGTGAACCTTTTACTTACACTTTATGAGAGCAACCAACTACATTTCATCAAAGGGGCCTCTCTAGGATTTTATGTTCATCATAAATACTTGAAAGACAGTCAACATATTAAAGAATGGTTTGAATTGACCACATATATTTCATTTAGTCCCAAAGAAAACTGGGTATACAGTATTGGGAACTAAATTTATCTCCCTTTCCCACAATCATATGATATGAGTTAGACCAATCTAAGTCAGTTTTGAAGCTTGTACAACATTTCTTCCTTCCAGAATCCATTTCATCAAGTATAACAGGTAGTGTAACCTAAAGATTCCCAAGGACGGTGCTAGGCAGAAGAATTCATATCTGAGCAGGAGGATATAAAGCTGATACATTTACAGTGGAACCTCAGTTCACGACCACAATTCATTCCATAACTTTGGTTGTGAATCAAGTTGGTCGTGAACCAAAACAAATTTTCCCATTGAGTTGTATGGAAATACAATTGATCCATTCCAGACCCCTATGAACTCTATTGGTTTTTTTTTAAGATTTTGGTATCTGGATTTGCCCAATACTGTATGCTGAATCCAATTCACGAGAGCCGGAGCTCGTCTTCTCCATGCCTAATATCTTGTCCTCCCTAGAGAAAAGAGAGGGTCAAAGCTATCATTTCCAGCTCTCTCTCTAACAGGGCTTTCTTAGCACAGCCCCGGAGGACAATCGCCTTCGCCCAATGCAATTACCACCCCAGAGTTCCTAAACTTGGTGCTCACTCTCAATGGCTGCTGGGCGCCTTCAGCAAGACCAGCGAGGTAGGGAAAGAGAATAGCCTGAAGGCACGGCTGCACTGCTGCCGCTGCAGTTTTGCTGAACTGAGCAGGGAGGAGGAGGAGGAAGAGGAGGAGGAGGAGGGTAGGTGAGACTGGTTGTGCCAGCTCCCCTCCCTCCCTTCCTCTCTTCCCCAGCCCAAGCAGATCCATCCTTCCAAAGGTGGCATGGTCTGCCTGCCTGGGGTGGACAGCTCGGGAGAGGTGATTGGACAAAGGTGTAGCTGGTCACCTCTTCGCCAAAAGCGGGGCGCTGCCTGCCTCCCTCAGTGTCTCACCTGCTCCTGTGGCAGGAGGGCAGAGGCATTGTCGAGACTTGCCAGGGCTCCAGCCAATGGTGTGAGCCTCACCTCCTTCCCACCTATCACCCTCACTCTGCCCAGGATCATCCATGCGCTGCCTTCGCCTGGCCTGCCTCTTGCCCAGTGCTGGGCTGAACATGCTGGGGACCCACTGTGACCAGCTGCTCATCCTGCTGCTTTTCAGGGTGCTGTTTAGCCCCGATTTGAACTTTCACCTCTGGCACCAAATGCGGTGCAGCCTTGGTCTGGGCAACATGGCTGAATCACACAGGGAAAATCGCCACGGCTGTGTTTGGTTGCAAACCAAGGATTTGTTCACAAACAGAGTCGAACATTTAGCTGATTTTTTGGTCACGAACTGATTTGGTTGTGAACAGAAGCATTTGTGAACCAAGGTTTATGTTTATGTTTATTGAATTTATACCCTGCCTCTTCCCCAATCAAGGGGAACACAAGGTGGCTTACAACAGAGTAAAATACATAAGTACAATTTAAAATGCACTGTAACCAGAGCTAGTCCTCAAGGTTCTCCCAACAATGACTAGTGAACGTTAACACGGAGAACAGGAATATTACAATTTTTTATTTTTTTAAGAAAATCTATTCATAACATTTAATTAACTAAATTCAAAATGGTAGAACCCTGGCATGCAGTTCAATGAGGAAATTTGACCCTCATTCACAAAAATGTATACTCCTGACCCAGAATAATAGCTATTACTACACTGTAGTAATATACTCCACCTACAACAAATTTTAGAAAGTCAGTTAAGTCAGTTAACTGCTGAAAACCAGTACTTGGAAATGCCAGATCGGATGTTCCTTTCTCATTCTGTTGCATTCAGATAATCAGGCTGTTCCACATATGGTGATGCTGAAAATCTAAATCTATTTGCATTTACAATTACTTTGCTTCACCTGTCTCTTAGAAAAATATCCCTGAAATGGCACATTTTAAGAGATATGCAGATTTATCTTGCTCATATATTTCTTGGGAGTCAAGAGAATAATTTGTCTTGATAACAGTTGTACATATTCAGAAAAATCACACAAATGTTCATGTATTCATATAGAGCCGTACAGTAATTTAATCTGGAAACATGGATAGTGTCTGTTTATTATGCAGTTTTTTGCACAATTTAAAAAAAACTATAAAATGAGCAAAGATTTCATTTTTTTAAAAAAAAAGGTTGACTCTGACCTTAGTTTCAGATAAATTGAACTTAATTTAGATAAGTGAAAGCCGAGCATGTCCACAAAATATTGCAAAGTAAAAATGAAAAAGACTACAGATAAAAAAGGTCTGAATGCCACATCAAAGATATACATTACATGCTGTAAGCTATAAAACAAACGATGCTGTTTAACTTGAAACCCAAGTTCTATTACAACTGGTCCTTGTCCTACAACCATTCATTTAGTGACCATTCAAAGTTACAAAAGTGACATGACTATTTTTCATACTTATGACCAATGCCTCTTTCCCATGGTCACGTGATTAAAATTTGGATGCTTAGCAATTGGCATGAATTTATGATGGTTGCAGCATGCAGACTTTTTGTAACCCGACAATTAAAGTCAATGGGGAAGCCAGAATCACTTAACAACCATGTTACTAACTTAACTGCAGTGATTCACTTAACAATTCTGGCAAAACAATATTGTAATATGGGGCAAAGCTCAATAACTGTCTTGCATGGAAATTTGGGGCTTAAATGTGGATTATAAGTTGAGAACTAGTCAAGAAAGATTGGACTGCCATCTGTCAGAAATGTTGTAGGGTCTCCTGCTTGGGCAGGGGGCTGGACTAGATGACCTACAAGGGTCCTTTCCAACTCTGTTATTTTTTATTTTGTTAAACTACCTGTTGGATACTCCAAATGAAGACAGCCATGAAAACTGATATATTTTCTACAATATACCAGATAGATACTGTATAGATCAAAGTGAAATGGAGTCCTATCTGATAGTGGTTATATTGCTGGAAGAGGGAGGAAACTTTGGCTTAGATAGACAAGGGGAAGGAACTTAACTAATTTAAATGAATCCAAGCCTCCAGGGCCAGATGGGTTGCATCCCAGGGAACCATAGGAATTAGTGAATCACAGAACCGTTCTAAGTAATCTTTGAGAACTCCTGCAGGACCAGTGAAGTTCCAGAAGACTGGAGAAGAGAGAATTCCATTGCCATTGTCAATCTCTCCACAAAATGTGCTCCCCTCCAGTTTTTGGTAACCCAATTTTAGGAGTGGGGTCAAGTACGGTGTTCTTAAAGCCAGTTTGGGGTAAATACAGAACCTGGAAACTGTAAAAGGAAGGTCTCAATGTCATTTATAGAGGGTTCATTAAGGCAAAATCTCTTTGAATACTTTGAAATGCTTTCTTCCGGATTTCTCTGTAGCAAAGCTGAGTTGTTTATAAAATAAGCTGACAACTGGCTCACCTGCTATTTCTTGCCTTTCTTCTCCAAGCCTCCCCACAGTCTCTCACAATCATCTTTAAAAAGGAGAAGAAGTACCCAGGAAACTACAAACAGTCAGCCTGATGTCTAGACTGGGCAACGTTTCAAAGAAATAATCAGGCAGGATATTACCAGCACACTATAAACAAATTGTGCCCGATTAACCTTCTTTCCCCAGTTGATAGCTTTATTAGCTTTAATAGATCTGGATAATGCTGATGTAAGTGTTCCTGGATCTCTGGAAAGAATGCCTTACGATATTTCCCTTCATAAAACGGATTAAGTGATGGACTTACAACTGATTGAATGACCAAACTCAAAGAATATTCATTAATGGCCCCACTTCATTTTTTTTAAATGCATCCATTCAATATGGATGGAGGTATCAACAAGCACCACAGGCTGCAGATGACACAAGGCAACAAGACTGCCAAAGACACAAAGCAGAGCAAACTGGCTTTAGATGAAAGAAACAACCTTCAAAAAGATCTGTATGGGTGACAGCAGCATTCAGATCTCTGAATGCAACTCGGTATTTTGCATCCATGCAGAAATTCTGTGTTTCTCCAGAGGGCAGGACCAAAACCAGGATTAAAAACTATGAAGGAACAAATTGAAGTTTAAATATCAGGAGGAACTTCCTTATTGTATGAGCTGTCAAACTGCCTCATGATGTAGTGAATTCTCCTTCATTGAGTAGGGGTTGGAGTATGCAAACTCCATAGTCACTTCCAACTCTATTATTCCATGACCATTACAAATGGCATCAAGGTTGCCTATATATTGATCTCCCACAAAAAGAGATCCATACCTAATCCCCATAGCAAATATGTTTTTCTCCATATATTTAATATTGATATAAATTCAACTTGGGCATAAAGTTGATTACAACCAAAATTAAAGTCACAGCAATCAGTCATCATATATAACATGAAGTATAAATGCTGTGGTTCAAATATTGTGATATTGGTTTACATTTTAGGTTTTGCTAAGCCCTGCTAATAAGCCTTAGTTGTCTGGTTCATACATTCAGTTATGCCTTAATTATCATTTTTAAACAAGGCTGCATTATACAACTTACATTTTTAAATGTTTATTAGTGAAGTAAAGCAAACAAACAATACATCACTGATTATTGTAAAACACAAAACTACAATGGTGAAAAAAAATAAAGGGAGAAAAAGGAAACTAGGAAAAAGAGAAAAACAAGGTCAATATTAATATGATATGGAATTGATGTCATATTTACACTTATTAAATGTAGACCATACATATTGTTACCTTCTGATAACTTTAGACAGCATTCACAAGATGCATTAAACTTCATAGTTTGCTTCGGAAGGAAGGGAGAGAAGGAGAGAGAGAGAGAGAGAAAGGACAATCTATGGTTTATCATAGAAGAAGGGAGCAATCTTTGGTTTATACATCACAGCAAATGGCAGCACCTGGCTGATTTTGAAACAAATTAGAGAACCAGGCCTGGTTAATAATATGACCAGAAGCCATAGACAAAACTGGAAAGTTGAAGACTGTCTCAGAAGAAGAAAAAGTAAACTATTTGCATAATATTACTAGAAAAACTACATGACTTCATATAGTTCCTAATACAGGAGAACTTATTTATCTCTCTACTTATTGGTTTGTTCAATATACCTGTGAGGATAGAATTTTTAAAAAGATGAATTAAGCAGATGTGTCATATTTAAAATAGGATTTTCAGATGCATAAGTGCTCTTTGAATTGCCTTTTTGACCTTTACAATTTTTTTTTTAAAAAAAGTGTTACTACTTGTTCTGAAACATATAAAAGATAGTAAATTTTTTGCAATTATTTCTTCTTGTGCAAGTTGTTTTAAATCTGGAATAGGTCAAGGTAATAAGTGCTGTACAACAACATACGTACATTGGAGGTGTTAGTGTATTTTTGGATGTTGGTGCATGCCCCCCGGCAATCAAGATGTGCAGTCCATATTGTCTTAATCATAAGCTATTTATTAAAGTATATGAAAAATAGCAAAATCTATCTCTTTGTCTAAGGCAGGCATTCAAGCCTGCATGTCTAATCCATTCACAGCATAGTAGTAGAAGAGAAGCATGGCAGGAAGAAGGGTGAGAGGGGAGAGATATTTATACCCATGGTGGATAACCCTCCTCTTCCTGCAGTTAGAAGATTTATGGTACCTTGTGTTTTTCCACCAAGGTACTGTGTGTTAGAGCAACCCTTTGGTCAGCACACTGCCAGATATACTATCTGACAATCCCCTTCTTGGTGACCAGTGACGTTTCAGAACACAGAAATACATAGCTAAACAAAGTTTTTCACAGAAGTGCGCAGTTTGATCAACAGGCAAAGGTTTAATGAATATATCAGCGATCTGCTCCTTTGTCTAAATATTCAGCACTGATGAAACCTTGATCAACCAATTCTCTGACATTCTTACATCTAATGTCGATGTGTCTGGACCTCCAACCAACAGCAATGATGTCTGAGATCTGAATGGCTGCAGTGTTGTCCTCCATCATCTGGATTGGATGGATTGAATATTTCCATAGACTGATTATGAGAGAATCGAACCATAGAAGGTCGTTACCTTCAGACGTGCAGGCAAACTCTGCCTCGGCAGCAGAACATGAGATAAACCTTTGTTTGGCTATTTGCCAATGTATGGAGCAACCATTGAGATATATTGCAAAGCCAGAAGTGCTTTTTCTGGTCTCTGTCTCACTGGCCCAGTCTGCAACTGTGTAACAAACTAATCAGGCATTATCCTTCTCATTAGGCTCAATTAGAAGGACCATTTCTTTTGAACCATTTAAGTACCTCAATATGCATTTGATTGTGATCCAATGGAATTCAGTTGGTTCATCCGGGTGCCTGGACAGTAAATTAACACTTAATGCAATGTCCAGGCGGGTCCAAGTGCTGATGTACAGCAGGATCCTATTACAGATCTATAGAATGTGATATCTTAAAATTTAGGACTATTCTTGTATGTTAGGTTGACGGCAAAGAGGCTGCTGCTGCAAGGGGCCAACAAAAATCAGCACAGAGAAGTGTGCAGCCTCTTTGCCAGAGTGAGGGGGAAGCCTTCAGGCTCCAGCCATTGCCTGCTCTGCTTTGGAATCAGGAGAAGTTCCCCTGATGCTGAGAGAGAAGGCAAGGCCGGCCCGGCCGCTTGGGAGAATTTTCCCAAATGGCCAGCCTGACCCTTGCCTTGTCTCTTGGCATCATGAGAAGGCAAAGAGAAAGCGATGAGACAGAAGGCAAGAGCTGGGCTGGCTGCTTGTGAGGATCCTCCTGAAAAGTTGGCCGGGCCCTTGCCTTCTCTCTCGGGATCACAAGAACCCAACAAGAGAGACGGCAAGAGCCTGGCTGGCTGCTTGTGGGGATCCTCGCAAGTGGCCAGCCCAGCTCTTGCCTTCTCTCTTGTTGCCTTCCCATTGTCTTCTCTTTTGCTTGATCTCCCAGCCTTGCCCAGCCAGGTGCGTGCCAGACTGCAGAAGCTGAAGCCACCGCTGCCACTGCCCGCTGCCCAGACCAGGGGTAGGGAGCTCCCGCCCCCAACCACAGCTCGTGTGACTGGGTTGGGGGATCAGCTTCCCACTCAAAATCCGAGGCAGGTAAGAGCCAGAGCAGGGCAAAGGCCAGGCTGGAGAGGAGTCAAAGTCCTGCTTTTCTCTTGGGCACCTCAAGGACTTCTGCACATGGGTGTGTCTGGGTGTGCCGGTGCCATTTTTGCACAGTTCTCACCACCCCAGACTAAAATGTTGTGCACTCATGGGTGGAGGTACTGCAAAACCCATGAGTCACCACCACGTGCGAGAATAGCTCTTGACCTTCACTTCCAGTGGAAAGGAGAAGCTGCTTGCCCAGGTCGCATCGCTTGGGATGGTGCTGCTCGTCACCTACAACAGAGAGGAAGCATTTGTGGGGGGAAGTGGTGAGCCGAGCGGTGCAGAGCGCTCCTGGCTTCGGTCTACAGTAACCTAAAACAGCCAGAAGGAGCAGCGGGAAGCAACCTGCATGCGGGACCTCGAAGAGCAAGGCAGTTGGGGCACGGAGGGAGAAATTATCTTTCGGCATCACAAGAAGGGAACAAGAAGGCAATAGCCGGCCCAGCTGTTGCCTTCTCTCTTGTTGCCTTCCCGTTGTTTTTGCTTTCAGCATCATGAGAAAGCAACGAGAGAGAAGGCAAGAGCTGGGCTGCTGGCCGCTTCTCTGCAAGTCCTCTCCCACCTGAGAATCTTCCAGGCTCCATCCCAGCCATTGTCCGGGCGTGGGGGTGAGGTATGGAGGAAATGTCTGTCCAGCATCGGTCATGTGACTGAGTGGGCATGGCCAACTCAATGTCTCCCCACCTTGCTGGGAGTGATGTCAAGGTGGCCACGCCCACCCAGTCACATGACCACCCAGCCACACCTACTAAGCCACGTTTAGTAAGCTGTGCCCATAGAACCAGTTGTTAAGAAAATTAAAACCCACCCCTGGCTGCTAGGCTGGCAGATTAAAATAGTGGGTAACATTAACTATGGCTAATTTTAAAACAAGTCAAAATTAGAGGTTTCTGAAGTCATCTGGTCTTAACCCCTTGTTTTTTTAAATTATTGTCCCAGATCTATTGTCCCAGAACAATAACAAACCGTTTCTACTCTCCACTACTCTTTAAAATAGGAGAGGATGCCCCCTTACTTATCATAATAGAGTTTATTTTTTTATTATTATTTATTTTATTTATTCGATTTATATCCCGCCTCCCTTCACCCATTCGGGGAACTCGAGGCGGCAACAATACAATAAAACATTGACCTATACAATATAAAATAAAAAACACACTCACT
>JANHGC010004766.1:67295-87314 GCA_027560395.1 Boaedon fuliginosus | reverse complement strand
CATTTCTTACTACGCTTTTCTACCTATCTGGCAAGTTTGAGGTCGATTGGTGCAGAATTGAAAGTTTGTATAAAGCACATACAAACATACATCCACACTCCACTTCTCTTTTATAGATATAGATTAACATTTACAATAGTAATTCTGATATTACATAATAATTGTGTTTGTTATGATAATAAGCCATCAGTTTTTTTCGAGGGGGGAGCAGATTTTGTAATGAAGATTGGAAATGTTATTTTATCCTATATTTGATATTTAATACATTTCATTAGACCACTTGACTTGTTTGTTTCTTATTGCACTTCTTTGTGTGTATTTTATATATTGCACAATATCAATACTAGTAATTTCGATACTTGAAAAGTGCAATTTAGAAATCCCTGCAAAGCCAATGGATCATATGGATATTTCTTGAGTCCATAATAGCTATTTCTGCTGAAATGGTCAGTGGCTATATACAACAGTCATTTCCTCACATGCATACATTTACATATAAATGGAAAAAGACCATGACTATAAAAGTCCTAAATTAGACTTAGATATTCTTCTTAATTTTAATTTATGGAAAAGTTCATTATTTTGTATTATATTGCTTTGGGCAAATTAAAGTGGCCTAGATAAGCACTTGTCTTAATTGTCTAATTTGATTTTCATTAGCCTTCCTTTGGGCCTCTAAGCGTGTCTTATTTGATGGCTTACCTAACACAACTCTACTTGCCTTAGCCATAGTCAGTCATGGATATATACACAATTTTGTACCCAGGAACTTATCATCTACTTTTCCACATATTGATCTGCATAATTATTGGTTCCTTCTGATAGAAATAATGTTACAAATTCTTATTAAAATAACATATTTTTTGTTCTTATAATTTCCCCAAAGAATGAAGAAACTTGCTATAACTCTGAACACCAATAACTTTATGATCTGTTAATAAACTTGGATAATAAACATCCTGAAATTTGTTTTTTTCACTTCTGAATTGAATTCCAAGTATCATATACCTATTAGACAATGACTGAAGCAAGTCTATTATTTGTTTAATGAAAATATTGTATATACATATTTTAAATGAACATATCTATGAAATATAAATAATGAATGATAATGAATTTTATACATTTCAGAGACTATATGGTGTATCTTGGGCATATATGAGCCACAGTGGCACAGTGATTAGAGTGCAGTACTTCAGGCTACTTCTGCTGCCTCCTAGCTGCCTGCAATTTGACAGTTCAAATCTCACCAGGGTCAAGTTTGACTCAGCCTCCATCCTTCCGAGGTGGGTAAAATAAGGAGCCAAATTGTTGGGGGCAATATGCTGATTCTGTCAACTGCTTAGAGAAGTCTGTAAAGCACTGTGAAGCAGTATATAAGTCTTAGTGCTATTGATATGTATATGCAGTGAAAACATTTTAATATTGCTTTTATATTAAAATATACATAAGTTTCCAACAACTTGTTGTTGTTAGTTCCAAAGTCATGTCTGACCCATCGTGACCCCATGGACAATGTTCCTCCAGGCCTTCCTGTCCTCTACCATGCCCCGGAATCCATTTAAGCTCGCACCGACTCCATCCAGCCACCCCATTCTCTGTCGTCTCCTTCTTCTTTTGCCCTCAATCGCTCTTACAACAACTAATTATAATTTAATTGATATGAATCAAATGATAAGCAGTCAAAGCACAACTAAAAAGATAGTGTTATACCAGGAAAGCTGTTTTAATATGTAGAAGATATCAGTAGAGCCACGGTTGAATAACCTGAAGGAAACATGGAATGTGTGAAGCTGCCGATTGTTAAGAGTCACTTCCCATTGGTACCAATTTATATGCACCTGGGAAGAACACTTAGACAAGAGCTGCTGGAAGTCTCTAATGAAGACTTTCATATTTAAGCAACTATATATGGAAGGAACATATTATTTATTTGTTAATATCTTTCTTCCGAACAATGCTCAAGATAGTCACAAACAGATAAATGGAAAACACATAGAAAATAAATCAATGGAATTAATAAAATAACAATCAACGTATCAAATTGCAACACATTTTCTAGCAAGAGTATTCATCCATCCATCCATCCATCCTTCCATCCATCCAGCCATCCATCCAGCCATCCATCCGTGCCTCAACTCCAGATGGAGAAGTTATCACCTTCCATAATAATGATCTCTTCATATTGGGGTCATCATTAAGAAGACTCTATTTTGAGTTTAAACATTTGTAGGACAAAAATAGAGGATTCTCTAATTGGATTTGTTTGAAACAATATAGTCTTTCAGTCACACTGCCCTTTGTCCAATAACATACGCTGCTCTGACTATGTGGCTTTTTAACCAAGCAAAAATATCAAAACATAAATTTTCCCAGAATATGAATTGATCTTTTTCAAATTACTTTTGTTTCTTTCCGTTCGGTCACATTTTTCTATTCATAGGATGGTCAGAATGTTTTATGGTGTAGAGCTTTACTTCAAATACAGTATTGCCAAATAGTAGAGTAGTTCCCCTGTAATTTCTTTCTGCTTCATATTTATATATATATCCACCCATAAAGCAAAAACTGTCCCATTCCAAGCTCTCAATATTGTGATTAATAAAAATTACGCTATAAATTGGATAAAGAGTTGAAATATGTCTGCCTTCATTTTTTCCCCTCCCTGACTAAAGATTATATCAGAGTGGAATGAAAACTGTTATCCAGACTGAGTTATTACAGATTTCAAGTTTTCATTCCTTTGAATGGCTCACACAACAATACAATAGTCAAAGCTGGGATTTTCATAAATATCTTCAATTTTGACATACACATAGTGGACTGTGCTTGGGTGTGAAAATAAAAGCTCACAATAGCAGGGCAAGGTAAAGGGCAAATTGCTATTCTCGGGGTAGCTCAAATAGTGTTCAGGTAGGTAAGGTTGGAACACATAAAAGAATGTAAGAAACAGCTTTTCAGAAAGCCATCAATTTTTAGAAAAGGGATTGATTCCTTGGCAGATGTATCCTGATAATGCACATATGCCCCCATTATTAGTGAGAGATTTTCTGCTGGAAATAATCAAGTGTTTTTTTTTTCTTATACTTTGGTAATCATCACAAAATAAATGTTACCAGTTTCAATCCCTAGCAGGCAAATCAGCACACACAGAATTTGTCTTGTTTAGCTGCTCAGAGTTTTTGATTTGAAAGCACAAATGTGAAAGTTTAGGGAAAGGCAAAGAGAAAGGAAGGAAAAGAAAATGCTTAGAGAGTTGCACTCACAAAATAAAAAAAGGAAAGCACATTAGAAAGAAGCATTGTTAAGGCATTGGAAATGCAGTTCAGTTTCGCTGTGACACAAATGAAAAAAAATCTGTATTGCTGACAGCACTGAAACTTCTGAAGCTCCTTGTTAGTGCAGGTTAGAGAATTTCAGCAGTTTGTTTTTCTCATTTTAATTCTCATTTAATTTACTCAAACAGAACATCCTTCACAAATTATTTGAAAGGAAATAAGAATTTGGCTTGGAATGTGGTTTTCTTGCATTTGGTTACAAGATGGTCATGTTGTGTGTGTGTGAAAGAGATGGAGGGAGGGGGGGAGAGAGGGAGAGAGAGAGAGAGAGAATGAGAATCTGATTCTTTATTTAACAATCTTTTCTAAAGCCAGGCTGCAGGCTTCTTTCTTCCGAGGTTTCAGTGTAATTCCCAAAGAATATAAATAACTTTTTTTCATTAGTAGCACCTATCACTCCTAATAGTGAATCCTACCCATGAAAAATTATTGGAGAATCTCTTCATCCCCCAAAGAAACAGGAGAAACTGTCTATTCAATTTTTATTTCTATAAATTTGGTGGAGAATTTTGAAAGGCCATTTGTGTTCTACTCCTCAGTATCTCTGTCTGAATATGGCCCTGACTATGTGAATAGCATCCAGGCCAAGCTGCAAATATAATTCAATTTGAAATTAACAAACAATATGACATGGCAATATTTTCTTTTTATTTATTTATTTATTGCATTTTTATGCTGCCCAACTCCCGAAGGACTCTGGGCGGCTTACAACATAGTACTCAGATTTTATACATTGCTTATCAGAGCTTTACAACACTAACACTAACCCTAACCCCAAGCAGTTACAGAGTCAGCATCTGGCCCCCAAACAATCTGGGTCCTCTGACCTTTACAATCAACAAACAATCTGACCTTTAAAAGGATGGAAGTCAACCTTGAGTCTGGTGGTGTTCAATCTGACAACCTGCTGAACAAGTCAGCAGAGTCTGCAGTACTGCATTTAACCACTGTGCACTGAGGCTTTATTTTAAAAACATAATGAGTAAGATACTTCCAAAATGATTCTCACAAGAATATAATGATTTTTCTGCTTCAGACGCAAACTATTTCTAATATAGTGGCATTTGTTGTGGAACAACGGCCCCAAGCCTTTTGGGCACCAGAGACGGATTCTGTGAAGAAAGGTTTTTCCGTGGACCAAATGGGGTGCAGCTTCATATGCTGTCTACATCCTGCAGTTGGGGCTTCACCTGTTTGCTTTCTGGCATGCTGCAAACCGGTATTGGTCCATGGACTGGAGGTTGGGGATCCCTGTTATAGAAGCTTTCCACTTCTTAAAATCATTTCTTGCTCATGCACAAAAAAATGTAAAGTCAATTTAAATTTGTGGAGTTTAAAAGGGACATACTGGAGCCGTGGTGGTACAGGGTTAGAATTTAGTGTTGCAGGCTAACTCTGCCCAGTGCCAGGAGTTTTGATCTTGACTGGCTCAAGGTTGATTCAGCATTCCATCCTTTCGAGATCGGTAAAATGAGGACCCAGATTGTTGGGGGCAATATATTGACATTTGTAAACCACTCAGAGAGTTATGTAAAGCACTATGAAGCAGTATAAAGTCTAAGGGCTATGGCTACGGCTGCATAACTAGGGAGTTTGCCTTATTCAGGTTGTCAACACATTAAGAAAGTAAATTTTGTTATATTTCACATTCTCATTTAGTGAGAGTTTTTTCTGTAAAGTATTAGAATAAATCAATTGTGAAATTTATTTTTTACAATAATCATGTAATATTCTATACTATTTAATATAGTATATTTTATAGTGACTATCTTATTTTTCAAGGAAGAGATTTCAGGGGCCTTAAAATAGAACTTCTTCAAGGGAAGAGGAAGGAGGAGAGAGGGAGAAATATAAATAATATATAAGATTGATTGACCCTATTTAGCCCCTGTGTCTTAGCTCTCCAATTCTGGAGTTGTGATAGAAGCTCAAAAGAAAGATGTTATGGTTCGATCACCTTTTCTGGATCTATTGCAAAGCAGGTCTCTGTGATCTGTCAGGTCCAATGGCCTCCCATTCTTGGAGCTGCAATACATAAACCCATAACAGTAAACTCACTGCATTTTTCTCAATAGATGCAGGGGTGTCAAACTGGCGGCCCATAGGCTGGATGTGTCACGTGCAGGTCACGCCCATTCCAGTTCTGTGAAGGGGGAAACATCGTTAGATGTCACCTGACGGCAACATGATGCCATGAGTTTGACACCTGTGCAATAGAGGGACAGAGGAACAAATTAAAAAAGAAGAGCAACAAGTGTAAAGGTACTGTTGTTTTTCAATCCTAAGCATATGATTTTGGGATCTTGCCACTACAGCTGGCTGAGTTGCTTGACAATATATACTGTATTTTCTTACAGTATTCAAATAAGCCAAGTCTTTAAAAGCAAAGACATTAAAAGGCTGCAGCAGACATCACCTTCCACTGAATAGGTTTGAAAAAATTTATAAAATGGTTAGGTTTTAATAACGGACTGTATTTCTCTAATTCCTTCATCTTGCACCTGTCCAGAATACATTGCTGGTATGAAGATGATTTAAGCTTGCATGTCTCATCTATTATATTTCTCATTAAGTACCATTCACGGAGCATTAGATTATCCTCACATGAAAAGCCATAGTAATTTTTTATTTTTTACATAACAATGAAACCTTAATTAAATTATGCAAGAAAATATAGGAAGGCCAAAGTCACATATTAATAAAGTTTTGAAGTAAGTATTTATTCATGTTAATGGAGAATATCCTTAATCCAAGGTCTGAGATCAAATGTAAGTATCATTAAGCTGTTGGGGCGGGGGGGAAGGAAATGTGAGGATGCCTTTTATTTCTTCTTCCTTCTACCACTACCCTGTTTTCAAAATCACAGCTTCATTGCTGGACTACACATGAGTAATTTCAGAGACATACATTGTATGCAGACCAGATATAGTGGTCCTTTTTCCATTGATTCAAAATCCTATCTCTCTGGGAAATGTGTTGGAACATCTGGATTAGATTGTCTCGGCCAAGGAGGAAACTATAAGGGGAAGGAATCAGCTAATGCTTTGGGGTCAGAGAATAACTGGCAACTTTAGAACCACAATAAATATTTTAGTTCACTCTCAGGGAATCACAGTTTTTCTCAGTAACAATACACTGGTAGAATTCAATTGCAGTAATTCTGACAGAACAATAAATTATCAAAATCTTGATTTCTGGTTTGACTTCCGGCGGCTCTGGATGCAAGGTTCGCGAGCTCTGTGACCTTGCCCCAGGCTTTTTATGCCAGAGGGCTCCTAAAGGAGCCTAAGTCACCCTGTAGGGGCAGTGAAGCAAAGGGAAGCTTCCAGGCAGATTGAGGGGAGCTGTATCTCCCCTCTCTGACCTAGGAAAATCTCCGAATTCGACAGCAGAATAAAGCAGCATCCAAAAGGCTGCCACAAAGTCGGGGCCACCAGCACAAAAGATCATGCTGGTGGAGAATCGAGGTGAACAGAAGTTGTGTTTGGGGAGCTCTTATTTTCTTTTAAAACATTAACCCCAAGACTGCAATAAAAAAATCTTAAAAGAGCTTGGTGAAGCAGCGTACCATTTATGTAAAAGAGAGAAATGGATTTGGTTTTAACTTTGGAATATTACCTCTGAAAAAAGCAGAGATAGTTTCCAGGCTCTGGAGAAGACATTTGGGAATTGAAAATCTAAGTTTTTCAGATACTGTGATGTGGACTGGTGACTGCCCGTTTGCTCTTTAGTCACTATGACCGAAATGGTGGACATAGTGATGGAACAGAGGGAGAAGAGAAGACCCTTGAATGTGACCACTCTGCGTTGCCAAAAAGCAGTTGAAAATTTGGACATGTTGTTGGAAATTTGCAACAAAGTTTTAGACATTTTGGATACATCAAATGAAAAATGGAATACTTATGAGATTGTGGATTATGAGGACCCGCCAAAGAGGTGAATGAGTGAGAAGGAGGTGGTTTATGGTGGAGGTGGAGGATGAACTGACAAAACAAGGAAAGTGAGGGGAATTGACAGATCAGTTAAATCAGTGAATTAAAGCTCACGGTTTGGGGCAAAAGCTAAGTTCAATAAAGTGTTCAATAAAGAAGAAAAGATTTGGGATAAGATGGCTAAGTTGGTGACAGGAGAAACTGAAGAAGAAACTATCAGATGACGAGTAGAATCGGCAATAGGAGGCAATGAGTGGCTTATTTATTTATTTATTTATTTATTTAATTAATTAATTAATTTATAGGCCGCCCCATTCCCATGGGACTCTGGGTGGTTTGATGAGATCAAATAATGATATTGCAGAGGAGAGTTGAAATCAAAGAAAGGAGCTGGGGAAAGAAACAAGAAGACAAAGAAAGACTATAATTCCAAGAAGGAAAAGGAGGACTGATGGTTAGTAGTGGCCATTTTGAGTGCACAAGTAGCCTGGTAGCTAATTAACACAGAGATAGAAATACTGGGGAATACTAAAGTACAAATTGCTAGAGTAAAAATGGATATTCTTGATAGAAAATATAAAAATTTATAGATTTCAGGCAACTTTATTACATATTTGTAACAATGAAAAGGAAAATTGTTAGAACATACTTGATAGGATTGGGATTACTAATATGTTTTTAGAGATAAAGATTACTACCTTGTTTGAGAAGGTATTAATGGAAAGGATATTTTATTAGCATGAATTTATAGAGCCTATAAAATGAATTAGTATAAATGGACATAAAAATGGGAATTAATGTACTTATATTTAGATATGTCTATGTTTAGAAAATTTTTGGATAAGACAATATAAATATGTTAAATTTGATGCTTTTGGTTGGAATTATATAAATTTGGTTGGAATTATATAAAAATATTGGATTAATGAATTGAATATAAATGTAAATAATATTTGTGTATGTCTGGATAATTTTTGGATATGACAATAGAAATAATTTAAATTTGATAAATTGATTTTGATTGACTTATATAAAAATATTGGATTAATGAATTGAATATAAATGGAATGAATATAAATGGATTGTATTAATACAAATGAATTAATTTAATTTTAAATGAAATTAATTAACTTGGGTTAGGGAATGAAAAGTTATAGAGATAAAGATGTGAATTAAGATATTATGCCTGTACATGTATTGATAGAATGATAAGGATAACTTACATTTGAGAAATATGATTTAATAAGACAAAAGATAAGGATATTTGTCATGAAATTGATATGATTAAATTCCAAAGCAACTCTGTTCACACATGAAATATATATATAAAAGAAAAACAATAAAAATATTATAAAAAACAATCTTGAGATAATTATTGTTCTATTATTTTTCATCCCCCCTTATTCAATTTGTTTTTAATATATTATTTTTGAATGCATCATGCTGGCAATACACACACACACACACACACACACACACACATACATACACAATTTTAATTGGAATAAATTGTATATCCATTAGACTTCAGACCCTGGGACAATACTTCAATAGGATAATTTGATTGGCCTGAAGTTGAGATGTATAGCTGGTTATCATCAGCTTATTTGTTATATCTGATGACCCCACTGCCATTGTCTTTAATGGCCATTGGCTTATTTGCTCAAATAAGCATTTATCTTACTGTTAAAATTTGTGAACAGATCATTTATAGGAACAATACATCACTTGTATGATATGTTGTGCTTATAGAACTTATATGTGGCATATCTTTCTTAGACTTCTCTAAAGAGAATCACAAGCATCTTGAAATAAATCACTCATCTAACTGATCAAATATTTATAGTGCCCTCTCTACAATTGGGATGGTAACATTATTTTGTAACATGATGGGAAGCAGACTGATGAATCCAGATGTGAATATACAACATTTTAATACATTAATATAGTCCATGGATGATTTTATAAATTAGAGATTTCATTTCCTGTTTATGTTTGACTTATGATAGCTAAATAAAATCCATTCCCATACATAGATTTATACTGACATTTAGCAGAGATTGCATTATAACATACTATACATTCTTGATGTATTTATCATTCACTGGCTAAAGTAGTTCATTATTGCATGATTGGACATACACTTTCCAGTAATACTTCTCTATAGATTTTTTTTCACGGAAATAACTGACAGGTATTTAGAATATACATCCCCCAAAGTCTTTAAATTACAGGTTATTTATTGCAGGTTTCTGCTTAATATTCTTACCATTAATTCTTTGGCATACTCTTCTAATTGTGTACTTTTTCGTTGGAACCAGACAAATTTCCAAAACATTCTTTTGGAAAGTGCTGTATGTACGTATGTGTAGATATCTATATCTATATCTATATCTATATCTATATAAAACAAAAGTCTAGTGGTGTGCGTATGAGTGTATGTGCTCTATATAAACTTGCATTTCTTCACCAATCTTGCCCAAGCTTGGCAGATAGATAGCTAACCATAGTAAGATCAACACTGTTGGGGTCACCAAAGGGTAGGGGGCCTTTCTCCATCCAAAAAGGGGGCAAAGAGGTCACTCTTAATAAACACGGAGCAACCCTCTACTGAGTGTGTGCCGTTTTCCCCCCCTCTACTAAGCATGTGCAGTTTTTAAGCTAAGGCGCCATATTCAAACTGAGGCGCCATATTTTCAAACAGCGCTCAAATGGAGAATCCCGCCCCACCAAGGAAGGTTGCCTGTGACATGTTGGAAGGGGTGCCGGGGGCTTTCCAGGCTTGGCATTGCCCCAGAGCCAGCCTGGCATTGCCCCAGAGCAGGCCTGGCATTGCCCCAGAGCCAGCCTGGCTTTGCTCCAGAGCTGGCCTGGCCTGGCCCCAGAGCCAGCCTTGCCAGAGTGGAGATGTGGGAGGAGGTGCCGGGGGCTTCAGAAGGCCCACATATGCTGCGGCACAAATATACTTCTTCTTTAAAAAAACAAAAACCCCGAGCAAGGCCGGGTAATCAGCTAGTATTAACTATATATAACCTGGTTTTTTATTCCAATGCTGCAGTATGGAACAATTTTAGCTGTTATACTCCTTATTTGCAGCACTGCATAATGTGCAGCAACAGCAGATATAAATTTGGCATAGAGTTTTATTGGGTCACATGATGTCATTACCTGCTTCAAGAAGAAAGAAGCAGTGTGGTGCATAAAATAAACCAATCAGGTGTGGGCTGTTTAAGCTCAGCCTTGAATGAAGTTCATTTTTTAGTGTGTCTGAAATTCTGTAAAGTGACAGGAAGAATCATTTGGCTCATAGATCACTGATGGAGCTGCAGGATGATAGATCAGATGAGAAACAGCATGTGTGTATATGTGTGTGCATGTGAGAAAAAGAGACTGAGTGAATGAGAAGGGAGTGCTAAAAATTAAAGTAATGGAAGCTATGCCCTAGTTTTCAAATGAACAATAAAGTCATTTATATTTCTGTTGTGCATATAAAAAATAAGCTATAAGAAGATACAGATAAACAAAGCTCCCTCAGACCTTTAGATTCACAATTGTATATAGGTGGCTAGCATCTCCTGAAACCCATGTAATGCAATTTAAAATTTTGCTTTCTTGTGCATTTGTGCAGATTAATAGCTAATTATATTATAGTGGTAGTTACAGGATCTGAAAATTAATCTAAAGTTCATCCAGAATGCTATCATCTTAAAACAAGTTTCATGTAATTTACTTTTACTGCAAATCCATTGCACACAAACTGCTAATACCATGCCTGAAACTGCTGTCCAGTTTCCCAGTGAGAAAAAAAAAGCCTTTTGTTTTACTGCCATATTTTCCAGTGCTTTCAATTTCTTTTGCACTTATTTGGACAATGAGTTCCTCTAATTTTATTTTATGTTGCTGAAAGATGCCATTATTACTGTTGTTCTTCTGTTTTGCATTTCTCCTCATTCTGCTACCAGTCTCACTTTACCAATCTCGGCCTGAAGAAGGCCTCTTGAACGGACTTCCCAATGATGTCCTTCCTGGAACTAGAAAGAAGAGAAAGATCAAGGGAAACATGATAAAAGTCTTCCAATACTGGAAGAACTGTCACAGGAAAGAGGGAGCAGCAACATAATGCCTGAGAGCAAGAAAAGAAGCAATGAATAGAAGCTCATCAAAGGGAGATTCAACCTGGAAATAAGAAGGAATTTCTCTATGTGAGAATGATTAGTCAATGGAACAGCTTGTCTCCCAGAGTTATGGGTGTTCCATCATTGGAGGTTTTCAAGAAAAGATTGGACAATGATTTGTCCCACTTCTGCCTTGGGCAGGGACTGGACTAAAAGACCTACAAGCTCCCTTCCAGCCTATTATTCAATCTGCTATATATCATCTTGTAAATAAGGTAAATGGAAAACCAAGCATACCATGTGTATGAAAATATTAAAGTATTGTTTTTCCGTTAATTGATTGATTGTAGAATAAATGAATGAATAACAAATGAATTCCCACAAACAAGACTGATATTAGTTACCACAAGTCTACTCATTTCAAAATGTTTCTAATAGTGAGTAGGAATTCAGAAAAAAAAATCTAGGTTTCTCTCAACTGTTCCTGAATAATTTTAAATTGGATAAATGCATCTTGTAGGTCCAATTTATTTATTTTTTCTCAGAAGTTTTCCTTTACAAACTTTCCAGAGGAATGGCAGATATTGAAGTCCCAGCCTGCAAGCATTTGCACAAGGAGTGAAATCACTTTGCATGCATTATGGAAGGGTAACATGCAACTATATGGCAACCAAATTGAATCTGATCTGAGCTTGTTTCATTCCCTTTCTTAAGATTCGTGTTCATTAGATATATCACAAGAAATCAACTCTTACAAAGCATCACTTTAAATAAGTCTGTGGTTTCTGAAATTTATGTCAGTATAGATTTCATTTGTCTTGAATTTCTACAATTACAGATGAAATTGTACTAAGCTCAATATCAAACAATATATGCTGAATAATAATTTTCCTACTCATCTACTTAAACCCATTGTGAGCTTTTCACTAGTGGCTCTAGAATACTTTTGAAGACTTAAATATCATTATTTTATAATTGATTACATTTTTTCCCCTAAACTATATATATGTTTAAATCCGCTAATTGTATCTAAACTAATATTTTAGACTATGGACAATGAAATGTGGAGTCCTTGTGCTTTCTGAGCTTGATTGCTTGCTGCAGATGTTTCATTAACTAACTAGGTGACATCTTCAGTGCTAGTGAGTGTGGGGTTTGCTCCCTTTCATATACTGTAACTTGCCCTGGCAAGGTTGGTGGGAGTGTGATTTTTTTCTTTGGTAATTCCTTGATTATGGTATTGTTTTTTCTTTGACTGTGTCTAATGTTAATAATAATAATAATAATAATAATAATAATAATAATAATAATAATAATAATAATAATAATAATAATAATAATAATAATTGACAGCCAACATGTCCAGTGATACATTCCTGACTTATGAAGCAATGTTACTTGGTTGGGGCCACAGAAGGACATTTTGCAACCTGACCCAGGATGGTAACGCTGCAACCCCCCCCCCTTGGCATGAAGCCACTTCCTGATGCTTCGTTCCGTGAGGCAGGAGATACGCTTAGATAAACCTCGGCCCAAAAATACATCGCTGAACACCCGGTTCTTCATTTGGCTCTGAAAGTTTTGCCCTGGGGAGCAGGTCAGAGCAGCGTTTACAAAGGCAGGTGTGTCCTGACCCAGCGCCCCAAACACGACCAACCCTCTAAAGTGAACTCAAAGAGTCCTTTATTAGGAGCCCCGGCAACCCCGGCAAAAAGATGTCTGCCACATCTATTCCTCTCTGCCCCTTGCCTTTTATCCCCAGAGCTCAGGTGGGGCTCCTCTAGCAGCGGTGGCTTTTCTGTCCTGTCGGGTCGTCCTGCTAGAAATACTTTGAAACCTCCTCCCAGAGGGGAGGAACTGAAACAGGCCGTGAAGTGGGTGTGGGGGGGTCTCTAACAAGGCTTCGGGCTCTAAGCACAAAGCGCTTACAAGCAGCATCCTGAATAACAGGAAGCGAGCTTCCTATCATCTTCTCCACTGCCCTCACCACTCTCTGTAGGGACTTTCTGTCTGAGGCGCTGCTGCCACCAAACCAAACAGGGATATGCAGTTTGTTGAAACGCTCTCCATCGCGCCTCTGTAGAAAGTGGCCAGGACAGTGGTGGTCTCCTCATCCGACGCAGGAAACGCAGACGCTGGTTTGCACGCTTCCCTAAGGATGACGTGTGGAGAACCACTGGATTCAGTCGGGCAACCTGATTTGGAACCTCAATTCAAAGAGGCCGATGGATGGCATTGCCTTCAAACTGAGGCTGCAGGTTGTCATGTCATACAGCCCTAATTGGACCCTTCGTCCTTGGGGAGAGGTCCAGGGTCTCGTGTTGGTGAGTTTTTTAAGACGCTCCTTGCATTTCAGCTGGATATCCCAAGATTCCCCAATTGCTGGGTGGGCGTGGCCTAGTTGGCCTCCTGCACCATGGT
Organism: Boaedon fuliginosus; assembly: GCA_027560395.1. NCBI lineage: Eukaryota > Metazoa > Chordata > Lepidosauria > Squamata > Lamprophiidae > Boaedon > Boaedon fuliginosus. Next base: position 73,508 of record JANHGC010004766.1, on the reverse strand, counting down.
GGGGGGCATTTTTGCCCTCCCAGAGTCTCGAAAAAAACCTCCAGAACCCGGGGAGGGTGAAAACACCCCCTCCCCTGTGGTGACGGAGGCCGAGTAGGCCACACCCATCCAGCAATTGGGCAGAGAACCAGTTGCTAAAATTTTTGGAGCCCACCCCTGGTTAGCACCTTCCCATCTAAGGTGAGGCTCCTGGGGAGATGGCCTATTCAACACCAGTTAAGCTCAGCTTCCATCAACGTCCAACATGGGGAAAGGAGACACCCTCAAGAGTCCTCCTACCAAGGAGCTTCGCTTGGGGTTCAAAATCTTAGTTAGCTTTGGGTGCTGCTGCCCCCGGGGGACGCTGGATGCCAGTCTGTGACCGTGCTGCCCGTCTCCCTCCACACAGCCGCCGGGCACCTGGCTGATGGCTTCCACAAGAAGAAGCACACGCGGCCGACCTTCACAGGCCACCAGATCTTCGCCCTGGAGAAAACCTTTGAGCAGACCAAATACTTGGCTGGGCCTGAGCGGGCACGACTGGCCTACTCCCTGGGCATGAGTGAATCCCAGGTAAAGGTGAGTTTCCCGTACCCAAAACTTTGGAGAACGAGGCAGGTGGGGCCCAGGGTCGGTAAAGGTGGGCTTCGTGAATTAATCCCACCTTCTCAGCTTAAAAGTTGTAAGCAGGACCCAAATCATCCATCTTGAAATGGAAGCCATCGTCTGGAGAAGGGAATAGTGGCAACTTATTTAGATTCTAAAGATCAGCATGGAGAGGCTAATGAGAAGTTGGATCATGATAACGAGAAGTTCGGATCCATTCCCCAAATATCCAGTTACGGGCTAATTGCAAGTATAAATATAGAGGTCGTAGGTATAGTTGGGATGTCTTTATCCATATCAGCAATGCTGTACGTCTGTGAGTCGTCAATGTTTTATGGAAAGGTATATCGTGTAGCTGAGGATTATTTTTCCAGAAAGATACTGGAGTTCCCCATTGGGGGAAGAGAGGTGGGATATAAATCAAATAAATACTGGGGGATACTGGCTCTGTTTTCTCTGGCAGAAACACCGTGGGCTGGTCCGCTGTTTCCAGGGCAGCCCCACGGGCCAGATCTAAGCACCCCACAGGCCGGATCCACCCCATGGGCCTTGAGTATGACCCCCTTGGTCTAGAGCATGTAGTCGGAGACTCAATCAAGGATCCAACATTTTGCCAGATCTTTGTGCTCCAAGGCAGAGTGGCTATTGCAACAGGAAGCCTGCTAAATTTATCTCCCTGAGAGCCACCACTCTCAGTCCTCCCTCTCTCTGACAACCAGTTCCTCCTTTCTCTTTTCTGCCCCCAGTGACAGCCCCCCCTGGGAAGAGTCCATCACATTTGCCCAACAGTTGAACTAACTTCTGGTCCAGACTGGAGCCAAGGCCCTTAGAGAGTCTCAAGAGGCTGTTAGGTGCCCCGTCCCAAGTTCAAGTCTAGGCCCATGTCCTTGTAAATCCAAGGGTCCCTGATGGCCTTGCCTCCTTCCCCTCCCCTCCTTCCCAGGTGTGGTTCCAGAACCGGCGCACCAAGTGGAGGAAGAAGAGTGCCCTGGAGCCCTCCTCCTCTTCCCCACAAGCAGGAGCCGGACCAGGAGAGCGGCCCATCTCGGATGAGGATGACGAATACAACAAGCCCTTGGATCCAGACTCCGACGATGAGAAGATCCGTCTCTTGCTGCGCAAACACCGGGCCACTTTCTCCATCCTGGGTCTAGGCTCCCACAGTGGCTGAGAAGGGGATGGGCTCAATGGTGCATGCAGCTTCTGGGGGGCAGAAGTTGGATTCGGCAGGCTGGACTTGTGGGCGGGGGGCGCAGTGTCTCGATGGTGAGACGGGTGGGAGGCCTCTCTCAAGAGTAGGACACCGAGGTTGCAGTTCTGGACTTGGTGCAGATGGGTAACTGCTGCGGCTGCATGCACATCTGGGGCAAGACACCCTACACCCACCAGTACCCAGCTTGCCCCTTGGACCTGTGGCTTGCCTGCAGCCTTCTGTCCGATTGGGAAAGAGGCGTGCTTTCATTTGTGATTGTATTTTTAATCTTCTTCCTCCTCCTCCTCATCATAATACCAATAGGCAAAATGTTTCAATCAAGTTGCAAAATGGCTCCAAAAGATTTACAGGGATAGCATGATGGGGACATTACAGATGTTGGCTCAAAGGTTCCTTTCATAGCTTCTTCTCCCTGATTCAAACTGAACTAGGCTGGAAATTTTGCAGGGATTTGGGGGGGGGGTAGGTGGGAAAAGGAAAGTTGAAAGGAGAGGGGGTACTTCACGTGGACTGATGACTTTATAATGCAACCACTACGTTTCACCCAACTACTTTTGCAAGGCGTTCTAGGTCGGTGTTGTCCAACTTTGGCCCTTTGAAAAAAAAATGTGGACTTTGACTCCCAACAGTTGATCTAACTTGTGGTCAAGTCTGGGGCCAAGGGGCTTAGAGGGTCTCAGAGGCTGTTAGGTTGTCCATCCCTACTTTAGTCTAGGCCATGTTCTTGCAAATCCAAGGGTCCCTGATGGCCTTGCCTCCCTCCCGCCTCCTTCCCAGGTGTGGTTCCACAACCGGTGCATCAACCCAGAGAGTTGAAGTCCACCTTTTCAAGGGACCAAGGTTGGGAAACACCGGTCCAGATCATTCTACCCTCCACTTGTAAGAACCTTTTCCTTCCTTGCTTCTTCTTCTCTCCGCCATATTTCTTTCCGTTGAGAATAGACGGAGTATCAATTAATTTAAGGTCAAGCAACTGAGAAATAATTTCAGTTATGAAGAAAAGGAGCTCCCCCCCCATTGCTAAATCATGTTGTCTTGCCCACCCTCAAGGAAGAGAGTTGGAAAAGAGGAGAGGGACTCAAAGCACTTGTAGATGAACAGGGAGCAAATCCCACTCTCTTCTAGCTCTGATGATGTTACCTAGTTGGGTCATGAAACATTTGAGAAAAACAAAAAACCCAACCAAGCTCAGAGAGCACACCAAGGACCCCGTAACTCCTTTCAACCTCCCCTTGTAAATATTCCTTCTGGAGCCGAAATCAATACACGAAGATGAAGAATAGCATGAAATCCGAGCACTTTACTTAGCTTCATTCTTTTGCGATTTTCTCGAGAGGAGGCAACACGTCTTCTCCAGTTGTTTGCAGTTTTGTCCAAGTTCTTTGCAATGCACAGCGATACAGAATTGCTTTTGACAAGGCACAAGCTATCATTCCCAGGTTAGGGGAAACGACATGTAAAGTAACTCACACAGACCTGTAACGTACTTGGTGTCGGGTGGGTAAATTAAAACCGAGCAGCCTTGCTGAAATAATTCTGACAACTACGATTCCTAGGACAGGAGTTTTGACGACAGAGGAAAACGAGCCCGGAGCATTGTTTTAAAAACCTGATTTAAAAATAGGCATCAAATCCTATATAGATAGGACCTGATGTATATAATTTGATGTATATTTGATGTGTGTATATATATATACATATATACATATATATAAAAGCGGATTCCCTTTACACTGAAAGTAAGAAATGCAAGCTTTTTCGAAAGCTTAATGTAATATGTGTGGGTGTGTATATGTGTGGGTGGGTGTGTAAAGGGAGTCCTCCAGGGGTGGTATTTGCTGGTTCGGTGAACTCGTTAAAATTACCGCTACCGGTCCCCGCGAACCAGGCCGAACCGGCCGAATACCACCACGGGAGTCCTCCTTTAGCAACTCCAGTTGGGACTGGCCATTGAAAGTGGACGTTAATTGAAACCACAACTGTGTTAGGATGTTCCCCCCCCCCAGCTTTCTTTTGCTTTAGAAACCCACCTGTGAGGATTGGTCATATTATAGTTATTTTTTCCGTCACCTTTGTAACTGCAAGTTGTGGCTAAACAAGGCAGTTGTGAAAGTGGATGTCAGATCCCAGAAGTCAGATCCCACCTTACAGTGGAGTTACAGCTGGAATGCCAGGTTCAATTCCAGTTGCAAGCCAAAGATTATCTGTAATTTTAAAATTCAAGTACAATCTTTTCCTGATATCTTCCCTAAGATTCAAGGATTCGTTTTGCCTGCTTCGTCCCCTGGGGATGGGGTGGGGGTAGTGGCTTTATTTCCAGATGTTGTGTTTTGGGGGTTTAGTTGATGTAACTCTATTTTTCCAATTTGCACAGGCCCATGGAAGATTATGGGAATTGCCCCCCTGTAACTGGAGAGAAACAGCGTTGTGGGGGGAGGGATCAGGTTATTTTTTTCATTTCCTTCTAGTGTTTTCTCTCCTGGTTTAATTTCTTTTCAAAACCTATTTTTGCATCGCTTCGTTTCCAGATGTGGCATATTTTGTTGCGTTAAAAACAAAAAGAGCTTTGATATCAGGAAAGGAAAAGCATTCAACTTTTCTCCCCTGCCCTATTTATTTTTTATTTTTTAAACCTGTTTCCCAGTCTTGGAGAATTGGGAAATTCCGGCAGGTGAAGCAGAATTAGAGAAGGGGACACCCGAGGGGCTAATGGATGTGGATGGAGAAAGGGCTGAACACCTGGACATCCGTGCCCAGGAGACGGGAATCTGACTTCGCAAAACCTGGAACCCATTTCCCTACCCTTCCTTAGCTAGCAACCAAATTCGCAGGCTTCTGACTTGTTGTGATGCACAATTTTCGAAAATTGTATTAGGAAAGAAAAATCTGGTACAAAAATGCCTATATGTATGAAAAGCATTGCAGAAGTCACAACACACGTGTGTACAATCATGTTCAGAGAAATGCACAGCCAATGTGTGCAGGGTAAGTGCAAGCTTTTCTTTTTTTTCAAAAATAATCCCCTTGCTTGATGTACTGTAGTTGTGCAAAATGAGAAAAGAAACTGTAGATCTCCATAAACGGGGAATGAAACATAACAGATCCATTCGTCCCTCCTGCCCCCCCGATACGCACAGCGTCTGCAGCTTCTGTCTTCTTAAAAACAGGGCAGGGCATCTCCAAAAGTCTGAAGCAATAGATAGAAACACTTCCAAGCTATGATAGTTGGAAGACTGTTGCAAAACATTGTGGCTTGCTCTCCAGGAGGGGAACGCCTGGATAATAGGAAATTAACTAGGTTTATCTTGGTTCTTCCTGCCAAAGGGGACTCAAAAATATTTAATATGGAATGAAGACGAAGGTCCCGTAATCGTCAAGAGCTTCCCTTGTTCCGTGTCTGTCGTTGTGGGTGCATTTGTGTGTCCGTTGAGCTAAACAAATGAATAATCATCATAAATAAATAAAACCGGGAAACAGCATAAATGAAACTGAACATTCCGGGAGTTTCTCTTTTAGCTCCGTTGTTGTGCCCGTTGCTGTGCCCGGCTTGGTTACAGCTGCTGAATGGCACAAGGCTCTCCGAGCCCTTGGTGTGGGTGGGCGCATGCCTGGCGGGAGAGTGGGTGAAGTGCATGGGGTGAGGATGGATGTGCTGGAGTGGGGGGGATGAGCTGTACATACAGGTGCCGGTCAAATTCCTCAATAAAAAGCATAACCTTGATGTGCTTCCGGTGCTGTTTTTTTTCCCACCCCACAAAGAAGAGAGCGGAAGAGGAATTTAATTTAATTTAATTTAATTTAATTTAATTTAATTGATTAGATTTATACCCCGCCTCTCTTCCCCGGTCAAGGGGAACTCGAGGCGGCTTAGGGAAGAATCTGTAGGGAGGTGTTTGTGTGTGACTCCCAAATCATGTTGGTTTTGTTCAGGGATGGGAGGAAGAGGAAAGAAAAAAAGGAGGGAGGGAAGGAGGCAAGAAGGAAAGGGGGAAAGGGGGAAAGAAGGAAGGAAAAAAGATAAAAAGGAACAAGGGAGGAAGGAAGAAGGAAGGAAGGGACAGAAGGGAGGGAGGGAGGAAGAAGGAAGGGAAGCGAGAGGGACGGAAGGAGGAAAGGAGGAAAGATGGAAAGAAGATAAAAAGGAACAAGGGAGGAAGGAAGAAGGAAGAAAGGGAGGAAGGAAGGAAAGGAGGGAAGCGAGAGGGAGGGAAGGAGGAAAGGATGTGGGGACAACATCACTCCTGTGATTGTCACTCTAGTGCAGGGGTGTCAAACTCATGTCATCATGGTGGCATCATGTGATGTATCAGGACTCCCACCCTTCACTAAACTGGGCAGGGGTGGGGGCAGCACATGAGGCCTCCGGCCCACAGGCTGTGCGTTGGACCCCCCCTGCTCTAGTGATTCTGTCATGT
>JANHGC010004766.1:50682-64473 GCA_027560395.1 Boaedon fuliginosus | reverse complement strand
CTGCTGGCTTTGGGCTATTCCCATTATGCTTTTGTCTTTATTTGGGTGAGAGGTAATCCCATTATGTCCTGAGAAAGATACTTTTGTTATGAAGAATAAACTGGCTCATGTCTTAATGATTCATTGAATAGCTCTTCCTGAAGTAGATGGCCCTTTCACAAAGGTGGGGGTGAGTTTCTGTCCAAGTTTCTACTGTCTCAAAATTTTTCATTTTTCTAGGGGGAGGGGGGAGTGCTAACTTCCTACACACTGCTGTGCGTATACAATTCTTGTTGCAGTCAAAACATGTAATATTAAATATATTGTCCCTTTGTCATAAGCCTCTGATGTGATACCTAGTAAAAACAATTCTGATTTGAAATCTATGTGTTGTTTGGTCATTTTTTCCTAGCCATGTAGGTATTTGAATCCAAAATTTCCTTGCCTTTATACAGGTCCACCACATATGGTAATATGTACCAGGTGATTGTTTACAATTTCAACAGGTTGGGGACATATTTTTATACTTTTTAGCTAATCTTGCTCAGGGCAGATGCCACCTATAGAACATTTTATAGAGATTTTTCTTGTAGGACATGGCCATTTTCAGTTTCTGATTTCACTCCCAGAGCTTTTGCCATTTATCCAAATCCTGTGGTTATCTGATTGCATTTTTGTTACTTGGAACAAACCCCTTGTCGAGCCCCGTTCTCGGTTTCACCACACCTATGCTGGTCGATTCTGCTCACCTCCCCAGCAGCCAGTGATATAGTGCCATGAAAGCGTCAGGTCCTGCCAGCCACAATAGACAGCTAAAAGACTCAGCACAGTGAGATGATGTCCCACTCCTCAGCTATTTCTCATCATCTGGTGGGGGAGCGTGGGGTGTTGCATGCTGATTGGACAGCTTAATGCTGGCTTACGAGGCCGGGGGTTGGATTGGATGCGGAGTGTGTGAATGGGGATTTAGGGCACTGGAGGACACATAGTTCTAGCTCTAACTTTATCAGGTTTATCCTTGATCACTGTGTTCTGGATTCCTGTTTCTGTTGGAGTTATTAAAGAAGGCTACTGGCAATTAGTGTTTGTTGGACCCTTTCTTTCTCCAGCGGCATGGGACTGATTCACCAGCTGAGACCCACATTTATGGCTATTTACAGCATCTTATAGTCCATGATTGAAATTTGATATTTTTTTGTTGGATGGCAGCATTGGGCTGGATATCAGGCCTTTGCAGACTTAACAACTGCAATGTTTATTTTTATTTTTCAAATTTGTAGGCCGCCCAGTCCCGTAGTATGTTGGGTTAATGGCTGCAGATTTGCTTAATGACCATGTGGTCATTAATTGGGTTGGGCATATGATGACCTACTTAACGACTGGCACAATTTACAGCCACAATTCAAGACTACCTGCAATTAGTGCATAGAAATGTTTATTTATTAAATTTATATATCATCCGTCTCTGTCAATTAACTCTGGATGGCTTACAATATCATAAAATCAGTACAAAATGTTCAAGTATTAAAATATCAAATTACTAAATGTTCATCATAAATGAGGGAAGCAGACAGATTATAAATTTAAATCAGGAAGTAGGAACACTGGGTTTTCCAAGGCTTTGCTTCCGTTTATCAGCACTGGTTTTCCAATGGAGCTGCTTTGCTTAATAGTACAGTCAAAACCACAGTAATTAGCCCGCCTCTTCTAGTGATAGTAAAAAAAAAAAAGTGTACTAAAAGAAGAATTCAAAGGCAGGAGAAAAAGGAATAAGACATTATCTTGTATGAAGAGTTTCCAGATAACATTAGGATGTCATTAACAGTGAATATAGTTAATGTGTAACCAATTTAAGCCTGTAACGAAATTATTCAGTTGTACCATGTAAACTGAGATAAAGCCTAATTTTGGAAATCAAATTAGTTACAGCAATTTGATTGATCTTATTTAATTTTCATTTGGCTTGACTATCAAATTCAGCAAAAAACATTATTCCTTTGGAAATAATTAAATAAATTTAATTACTAAATAACTACGTAGTGGATTACAGTATAAAATAAATGTAATTTTAAATATTTGCAACATTAATGATCAAGATAATTATATAAATAAAGGCCAGGTACAACCTTTCTTTACAAAAAAATCTCTTAAAATAGTCACAACCTTGAAAGTGAATTCTACAGGAAGGGTCCATCATACACACAAAAAAAGTTCCTTTTTAGTTCTAGGTGAAATGTAACAAACAAAATATAATGAACAGAAAATCACTATCACTGTGCTATAGTGATTATGTATTAAAATACATAATTATTTAAATGGAAGTACAAAATAAAAATAGACACAAAATATTAATAGAAAACTGATTCAGTTCTCCAATATATTATTAAATCTAGCAACATTTTTTTTAACCTTGGCATCTTGAAAATATGTGGATTTCAACTCCCAGAATGTTGGTCTAGATCAGGAGTGTCAAACTGGTGGCCCGTGGGCCAGATGCATCACGTAGAGGCCATGCCCACCCCAGCTCTGCAAAGGCAATAAACATCATGATACGTCACATGATATGATCGAGTTTGACACCCGTGGTCAAGATCCTCTAGACTCAAAACTCCATCTTCTCATTTTTGCAATATAAAGTCATTTCAGAAATGGATAATTAAACCTTCTTTTGAATTGATTCTAATATATTTTTAAAATGATATATTTATATATTTCCACCTACAGAGAATAATTTCTCCTAGCAAACTCAAGCATCAATAGAGGTAGAATTCTTTACAAGAAATCCAAGTCCATATTTTTGGAGAGCAATTCATCACATTCACTGCTATAGTTTTCTCCAGAGCTTTGTTAATATATTCAGTACCCTGAAGTCAAGAAACAGCCATGGATGCAGATGACAAATAATTTGAATAAAGGAGCTTTTAAATGTCTTGCAATCCCAAGACAAGTAATATGATAAGTATGGAGTTAAACTATTTTTTAAATATTCTTTGGTGAGTCCAATAAGCATGGAACAATATTTTTGGATGATTAATGTGATCCCAGGATCATAAGAAGCACATAAATTCCACATTTCTTAAAACTTAAGATGCAATGCTTTTTCAAAACTGAATATTCCACTCCCTCACTCCATCTATTACTTATATTATCAGTATTAATATTCATCTTGTTTTTTTTAAATATATACATATATGGTTTTACCAGAAGAGCAGAATCTCTTAAAACATCCAACTATATTGAATAGTTCTGAAACTGCTAAAATATTCAGGCCATATTATTTTATTAATGCATGTTTTGGTGATACATTTTCTCAAGCAGATGTTTCTGGTAAGTTATATTCAAAACACACAGCGTCACAAAAAATTAAAAAATAAGTTTTATAATCAATTGATTGAAGGTACAGATACAAATACAGATTAACAGAGTTGGAAGGGACCTTGTCGGTCATCTAGTCCAACCCCTTGCCCAATTTTTTTCAAATTCCTTTTATTTTCAATTCTATAGCATACTTTTTTAACATGACCAATAGTACCGTCAATAGCAATAGTATTTAGACTTATATAGTGCTTCAGAGTGCTTTACCACCCTCTCTAAGTGGTTTACAGAGTCAGCATATTGCTCCCTGCCCCCCACAATCTGGGTCCTCATTTTACCAATCTCGGAATGATGGGAGGCTGAGTCAACCTTGAGTCAGTGAGACTCAAACTGCTGAACTGCCGGTAGCTGGCAGTCAACAGAATTAGCCTGCAATGCTGCATTCTAACCACTACGCCACAACAGCTCTTATAAACAATGATTACTGATATTTGGGTTTCTATATAGTCTTGTTAGAATTAGTTCAAAATATCATAATAGACTGGATGTTGGGCTCAGCAACTTGGGTTGCAGAGGGAAATCACTATTCAGAAGGGATTCACAGAATCCCTTTGACAGAAGAATCATAGACTGGTCAATAGCATTCAGATTCAATGGGATGCTCAGAATTCAGAGGACAATATTTGTTTTGCTTTTTGGTGGAAATATAAATAATAACAGTAATATATGTTTCTATAAGTAACACTGTCCTGGCACTAGATTCAGAAAGGATACTTTAAATAATCATTTCATCTGAGTCAACATGTGAAATTAGTAAAAATAAGGATTAGACACTACTTTACTTTAGCAAAAAAAAAAATGAAGTAATTAGGATATTTCCTTTTTAACTTAAGGGTCTCTCCTATTATTTATCAGCAGTATGGAAAGTATGGAAAGATGACTGCATACACCTGCAGTGTAGTTGATCAGACTCTGCTTGCTTGTTTATTTTTAGCATATTCTATTAATGGTATTTTTTTTTAAATCTTTGTTGGCAGATTCACATAGCTTCCACAGTATAAGATACTGCCATAATTTATTGTTTCCTTATTCAACTCTAAGACATACAACCCACAAAACAAGATGAATATATAGGTTATCGGAGGGAGATATAAGGTTTTTATGTTACATAAAATCCTAAGTCCTGTACATGGGAGTCTACCTAACACTTACTTAAATATTATTTCCATAATTGAATTATTTTATACCAGAGACTAACTTCATTTTGTGATATTCAGTAGGGATGTAGCGTATAAAATATTTGATCCCCATGAATTCCAATGAGAGTCAAACTATTCAAAACCAATATTACAAGACTAAGCAACTATATTAAAAAAGAGTTGATTGCAAAAGAGCAAGAAAAAAGGAGCATCTTTAAAGATCATTAAAGCTTGTCAGCACTAGGCCTGATTAAGAAAGTAAGACATTCTAGAAAATAGACACCAAGTCAGAAAAGAACTACCTGTGTGATTATCTACAATCTATAGCAGGGAGAACAGGACATCCCCTCAAGATTGTAGATATCAACGCAGGTTTTTGAATTTGTGTTCCACAGAAGTCTGGGCTTCTCCAAGAACTTTATTGGTTCCCATGAGAGGCTGAGGATGAAAAAAAATTAAAACCCAGCCAGAAGTATTTTGAATTTTCAATTTTCTTATGATATAATGGAAAGGGTGGGGCTTGCTCCAGACATTCAGAAGCATAGTCTTCCAAGAGTCATTTATGCTCCATTGATTCTTGTCTTTGCCTCTTGACTACAGTGTCGGATTTTTTTCCTACTAGTTTTCACACCTTGAAAACATATAAAAGCCCTTGGTTTAGGAGGCTGTTATGTTTGGCAAATAAGGCATAATCAAGATGACCACTGCAAAAGGGATATGCTCTGCATCTATAGTAATGTACCTGTACTTTTCTTGACCAGATTTTCAGAAGTAGCTTCTTCCTAGGACTGAAATAAAGTGATTAGATAGCTTTGGGCCGAAGGTGTACTAGAATTCACAGTATCCTGGTTTCTAGCTTATATCAAGTAAATGAACAATATGATTCCCTAGCTCTAAGAAGGCAATTAAAATTGATTACCCATATTAGCAAGATCTCAAGGATTGCGGTAGTATGAAAACAAACAATAGATGTGAAAGTAGTGTAGAATGAAACTGAAAAGATAGAAAGGGCAAATGGTCATATATTGGCATGAGAAATGTTAATGAGAAATAAGAAAATAAAACTAGATATTGAAATACAGCATTTGTAAAATGCAGCATGATGCCCAGAGGACAGAAAAAGAGAGATCAGTACAATTCTCTGATAGTTAGGTTCTAAGAGGCTAATGGATTCTGTGACCTATAAAAATGAATAATTATTTGGTGATGCTGAAAATATCTAGAGCTGATGAAGAATTATTAAATGGCAGGCATTACATATTCCCAAAGAAAATATGAAAGAATAGTAGTATTCACAAGTGTATGGACAATTAGGGTTAATTTCAGTGTCTGCAATATCATTTTTAGATAATCCTTTGTTGAAAGTACAAACTAGATATTAATTTATTTTTTTAACCTGATTTGGGCATTTATTTAACTATGATTGTAGCAAGTAAAAAAAAAAATTAACTAAGAGGAGTTTGCACCTTTTTCTTTCTTGACTTTAAAAGTGACCAAACCCAGTCCCTTTCTTTGCCTAATGCTATCAGTCCCAAATTGATCATTCAAGACAAAGACCCCTAAAATACAATCTAACCAAGAATAGATCCTGCCATCCAGAGTCCCATAGTCACTTTTTGAGTTTGGGTAGCTAGACAAAATAGCTAGCTAGCTAGCTAGACAGACAGATGACTTGTATTGTGTTATAGTAAAGAGTTGAAAAACCTAATCTTCCATCCTCCATTAAGCTTGTTACCTCAGAGTACCATCTTCTGGAGTTCCCCATCTGTGCTGGCCTCTAAAAAGGGCCACTTTGCCTAACAATAGATATAACCTCAGTTATAATAACAAAGACCATCCCAACTTCCCAAAACTCACCAGTAAATCAGGTGTCTAGGATTTCCCATCTTGTAGACCAAAGATCTATAAACATTTTTGCTTTCTCATTGTTCAGGTATCTTCCTCCTTGTAGAGCAGGCAACCATTAAACATTGCAATGAACTTGGTTTTCTCAGTGGTGCTCTATACTTCTGAATTTTCAACCACAGATAATAAGTTCTGATTGAGTGAGGATTTTGATTTTAGTGCAAGCAAATGAATTTACTCATTTATTCTCTATTCAAATATTTAAGTGATACAAAGTAGTGCTACTCAGATTGTTCTTTAACTATATTTTTAAAAGGTATACTGTACATTTCAATGTTGTCATAATAATCCAACTAGACTTTCCAATCTTGTTTCTCCTTTCCCCCCAATATTGAACTACAACTGTCATAGTAGCTGTGGTAGTTCATGGTTAACGGAGTGTCATGAAGATGGCAGATGAATCTGAAATAATGCATAGCAGATTTACAGTTACTCCAATCTTTAAATTCTGTGTAGGTGAAAACATTTCCAAACAAAGCCTTAGGCTGTAACTATGCCATTTTTAGTTTCTAAGAAATTCTTGTCTCTCTGTGGAATCAAGAAGCATTCTCTGGAAAACTGTAACTATAAATGCTCTCACATGCTCGGCAACCCATTTATTTATTTTTAATTAAAAGAAGCTAGGGGGAAAAAAGAATAGCTAGTTGGGCACAGAGCCTGATAGGCAGCAAGAGAGGTGTCACCTTGCACATATGTAGGTGTCTGTTTCTGGCATTTTTTAAAATGTAAGAGTTCCTGAAATATTGCCATACTTTTGATGAATTTTTAACAAGCTTTGCAAGATTTTAATAGCAAAATCTTCAAAGGCTTGGAGATTCAGAAAGCTATGTAAGACATAGGCCAAAGTCAAGCCATAGCATTTATTGCCAAATTGAATATCTATCTAACTAGACAATATGGTAGCAGAATTCTAAATTTAGCAATCATATAGAAGTTACTTATCAGTCTATTTTATGGATAGGAATGCAGTGGCTCACATGGTTAGGACGTAGGGCTGATAATTACAGGCTCATATTCAAAACCTGGTTACTGCCATGTCATGGAGTGTGCTCCAAGGGTAGGTTTCAGTTGGTGCAACAACTGGTTTGCTTTGCGTGTACCAAACACACGCTGTTCATGTGTGTTCCAAAGGGGCCGAAAAACAGCTGAGGAGCTTCAGAGCCAAAAAACAGCTGAGGAGTGGCAATCTACGCTTCTGCGCCAATCAGCCACGTTTCCCAACTTGTCCCCTGAACTACCGGTTTGCCGAAATACTAACTCACTGAACCGGTAGCCAAATGGAACAAATGGTTCCCCTGAACCGGGCCGAACTGGTAGAAACCCACCCCTGGTGTGCTCCCATCATACGCTCCAGTTCCTATTGACCCAGCAATTTGAAAGTGGTTGACAGTGAATAGATAGATGGGTACCGCTTTGATGGGCAACTTAACAGGGACATGAAAGAAGCTCCCAACCAGGTGTCCCCTGGGCAAGATGATGTCATCAGCTATTCCTTCAACTAGAAACCCCTCTGTGCTTCCGACACAAAAGTGAGTGATGCGTGATGCAAGTTTATAACATAAAACTCTGCTCTGTTAGGTTTTTGTGTAAAGGGTTAGTAAATATTAAGCAGTAGAAACTTTCAAAATCAAAGAGTTTATTAAATGGTATGATATATCCTGAGTTAATTAATTCTCAATATGTACCAACAATTTTTAAAAGTGCAATTTTACAAATAATTCAAACATGCTACATGATACCATTGTATTCATTGTATTCATTGTATTCATATCACAAACAACTTGAAATGACATATTCTTGAAAGTTGCTAAATATTTTAAGTAGGATCCTCCAAATAACTTATTTAAATGATAACTATTATTTTTATCTAATGTCAAATATTAAAGCATCCTTAGCATAACAAAAGCAATGTTCTTCTACTTTAATGGTTGTGTGTGTGTGTGTGTGTGTGTGTGTGTGTATAATATTTTTGTTTTGTTTGGAGAACAATCATATTAAAGCTGAATGGAATGTTCAATATGTTTATGTTCAATATATTATCAAAGAAAAGCACAGAATATAGGTATTGTAAAAATTACTGATATACTTTGGATTTTTATGTCCACAATTTATATTTATCTATTGTATTCTACTAAACCTTTTCTATTTATCCTTTAATCAAACAGAAGAATAACTTTTCAGCCAGGGATAATTTATAAATATTTGGAGTTACCAAATACAATTCTAGCACAAATCCTGACAGCCGCTAAATGGCAAATTATAACTTCTCCAAATGTAAAACCTTTACATTAATCCATATTACTTTAATAAATATTAATGGTGTGCTTGGACTTGGAGTGTTACATTGCATGAAACCTGCCATTGCGGCTTAGCAGTTATGCAACTATAGTTTATTTAATAAATCATAATTAAACAAGTATGATATGTAAAATCTAGACACATTAAAAATAGTTTCCCATGTTTAATAATTTAATTGCAACAATCTGTACATTGGTATTTACTTGACAGAAAGCCAATTTATAGTTATCTGTGAAACTGACAAAACTACTGTATGAACAAAACAAAAATTCTAAAGAGTTCAAATGACAGCTGCTGAAATGGATGCTAGCATGGAAAAGAAACATTTCTTTAAGACTGTACTCTGAAATATAAATGAAAATCTTAGAAAAGGGCTTGATGGTCTTTTTTGAATGTATGAAAGAGAGTCAATTGTTTTCATTAATATTTGGAAAAAATGATCACATTTTTAAATACATAATGAATTATATGAATTTTGGAGCAAATTTGAATCATCTGTTCTGGCTGTGAAATCAACTCTCGAAAGGGAACAAAGCTCAATGAATAAACACAGACATACACTTGATGAAGTAAGCTGTAGTTCATGAAAGGTTCTGCCTTTTAATAAAATTTGTTAGTTATGAAAAGTTGCTACCAGACCTATCATTTTAGCTATCACGTATTAACAGAGTTATCTCCTGCAACATTTACAAAGAGAAGCATCTTTTTATTTAGGGTTAAATTTGTGAAGCTAAATTTGGGCTATTAAAATCCAGACACCTGGTAGCTGTAGCTATGTTATAAGAACACTGAAATATCAAAGAAAAAAATGTTATTTTAGTTGTCATCAAAAATTTGAGCAAATAATTTAACTGTAACAAGTTATACAAGGCTGAAATATGCAGACCAACAGAAATGCTTGGTAACCTGTAAAAAGTCTGAGCAAACAGAGAGAAAGACTTCAAGCAGATCGATGTAAAGATAAAAAATTATTGAGCCATCAAATACTGTTAACTACTGCTTCCTGACAAGTTTACCTTGGTGGCTCCAGTTTTTTAGGCTTTTGATGTTTTAAACCATCACCTGAAATTTGTTTTGTGTAGGACGGTCTTTGCTTCATATAGGAACTTGCAGCTGAGGACAATAAAGTCCTTTCTTTCTACCTGAATCCCACTTCCTACCTCTCACTGGAGGTTAATGGTTCAAAATGACTTTCAAAAGTAAGGTTTTTTTTCTTAACTTTCTCCCCTGCTACATACTGTATATGTTTAACTGACAGCTTTGGACACAACTGCCAAAATTTACTTTTTGTTTTTAACTAAATCCCATTAGATATTATTGTGGATCTGTTACTGGCAGAATATGCTGGCTATTCCATCAGTTATGCAGGGGGGAAATCAGCATGAAAGCCTGCAAGGATATTAGAAGATAAATAAAATACTCTTAATAAAATAGTTAAAATACCTCATGAAATATATTATTTTATTAAGAGGTAAAGTTTATTCTTTGTTTCTCAGTTTTTCCAACACCATTTCCAATCTTTGTTTTATGTTCTTCCACTATTTTCGAGATCCAGAAATAAAGTGACAAGCTATTTAAAATTTGAACATTAAAATATGTATGAACATGCTTACTATTGGTTTCTTAAGATGCTCATAGAATCTTGAATAAGTCCAACCCAACCAATATTTTAATTATGTATCTATAATCTTAACCATGCACTTCACGGGACTATGACTGCTTCCCCAATTTTGTAATTGGGAGTATAGTAAGTTTGTGCAGTAATAAAACTGTCAATCATTTTATTATTTTCATTAGTTGAAATGAGCAGGATCATGTTGCAATTTAGAAGGAGAGGAAAAAATATGAATATCATTACTGAGCTGATGATTGTCCAATTTTTATCACAAGGCTGCAGCAGTAACTGTTTTATTATTGCAGCATTATCTAAAACTAAAAACCAAAGGTAAAATAAAATGGTAAAAATTCAGGAAAGCAAAATAGGCAACTCTCAAATTCGATAGGTTAGAACCAGTCCTAAGATATACAGTAGTTCCGTTTTATAGATGTGTTTCAGAAATGAATCACATTGAACTGAATTGGATTTATACACAGCTATGTGTGCAGTACAATGTTAAAGTCAGTCATGCCAACTACCAGATTTCAAGATGTGCTACAAGGATGCAGATAAATATTTTTTTCTTTCCTCCTGAAACATAAATAACAGCAGATCTGACAATACTAAGCAAAATGAAGCAACAACAATGGGTCTCGGCAACAACAAAAAAAGAAAATGTCATCCTTAAATTAGCAACGCATCACATTAATTTTAGGTTGGACGTGCGTGCAATCTAAATAGAACTTCTGTTAGGCAGTCTAACCTTGTGATCAAAATAATCAAAATGTTTAAATCAAACCATTGCATTCTATATGTTTGAGAGTCATATACAATCTATGCTACCCACATAGAAGATCAGATGTGTAAATAGATGGCTACCCTACGTACTGCTGTTTCTTATATAATTCCTTTATAAATTTTCTGCTTTGGTATACTTTAAGAACTGTTTCTTTATCAATAATTGTCATCAGATCTCTGTGCTATTTCATGCTCTAAAAGTCTCTGACAGGTCTTGCAGCTGCAATAAATAACAATCAGAATATGCAGCTAAATATATTCACCTTCCATTCACACAGTTTAACTAAGAAGCATGCTCCTTGCATACTAATACTGTATTATTATCATATATGCATCACTGAAATCATAACTTTGTTATTCTATCCTATCTGAAGGGAAAAAAATATATTTTGGAATTAGTGTTCAGGGTATTTTTATCATTTGACCTTATCCAAAACTTTCTTCCAATTTGCTTAAATATATTTAGTTAGGGTTATAAAGGACTTATATAGTTTCTAACTAACTCTTTCTTTCCTAATTTGTATATTACTTATTCTTACGCCAGGCTAATGAAATAGATCAGATAAAGGACACTATTCTAAAGAAAACCAACATAGATATCTTGCCAAAAAGGCTTTAGGAATTGAATATACTGTTTTTCTGGTCAATAGTTTAGGATTAGAGAATAAGATTCTCTCCCAGTTCCATCAATAATTTAAACATCTGGAAAATCTGCAGGTGTTGTACAATCATTAGTAATTTACATAAATTATGTAAATTGTAGCTATAGAATAACAAAGTTGGAAGGGGACATTGGAATTCTTCTAGACCAACCCCCCTGTTCGTGCAGAAGACCCAATAGCATTTCAGACAAATGACAGTCAAGTCTCTTTTTGAAAGCCTCTAGTGATGGAACTCCCACCACTTTTGTAGACAAGACATTCCACTGGATTATTGCCCTCGCTGTCAGGAAATTTCTCCTTATTTGTTTCCATCCATTGCTTCTTTTCTTGCTTTGGAAAAACCCTCTTCTTGTGTTTAGTCCTTCAAATATTGGAACACTGCTATCATGTCACCCCTATTCCTTCTTTTCATTAGACTAGACATACCCAATTCCTGCAACCTTTCATATGTGTTTAGTTCCAGTATACATTTTCTCCTTTCCTGGGATTTAGGCAGCCTCTGTCAACAGGCGTGTGTGCACTATAACTAAGAATGGCACTGAGCTACAAACAGCATGGTTAGTGTGTGAATGATGGAATCAATAGAAACTTTCAGAAATAGTTAATGGAAGGATGAGAACACTTTCTCAAAAACTGTTATGGGATACTGGTGCCATCCAGAATGGTCATGAATGTCTTTTGAGGATGTGACTTTTCATCAGAATATAATGTGTATCCCAAATAATCTTCTCTATCCTGCATCAACTTTCCTTTGGGTATATACTCGAGTATAAGCCGACCTGAATATAAGCCGAGGTACCTAATTTTACCTATGAAAACTGGAAAAACTTATTGACTCATGTATAAACCGAGGGTGAGATTCCAGAACATTCAAACCACTACCTATACTTAACTGAAACATGTAACGGTAATATGACTCATAAAAATCAGTTAAAAAACCAGTTTGTATACACAGGTTGCATAGAGATTTCCTTTAGAAAATTACCATTACTTGTCATTGTTTTTTAAATAGAAGAACCTATTATTTTAGGATATTTTCATTTGACTTAAAATGAATGAAGAATAACAAGAAATAGGAGATTTCTTGGATCATTTGCTGTACCCTAAAACATTCATTCATCATTTTGTACAATATGACCCCCAAGATGATATTTAATAAGAGCACAGCACAGGAATATTTAGAGAATTGGTTAGAAAATCTGAAATGCTAATAGATGATAAAGAAGAGAGATAAACTTATTTTATATAGCAAGACTTTTTTTAGTTTTAACAATATGAAAGTTGATCAAGGAAGCTTAACTGTTTTGTAATTTTGTGACATGCCAAGAGACTAGAATTGAGCAATAATAGCTCTAAATGGGTAAAAGACATATTCTTCCATCTTACCTCCTTTGTTGATAGAATTGCAAACTTTAGAGGTTGTGGGATGTGGTAGAAGTATCAGTCTTGAATTCAAGAAAGCATTTCATGTTATTTGAAACATGATAAATTTCTGGTTTTTTATGACTGCACAGCCATTTAAGCATTGTACTATAGTGCTTATTAGCAAGTGTTTGACAACCAGAAGAAAAAAGTTTGAAGTTGAATATTGGAGGATACTGTCCAACTATGTTGCTCAATTTATATAAATAGGTTAAATAGAAGAATAGAGATAAATATATGTTTATCAAATCTGAGGATGACATGGAACTAACAGGAAAATAATTGTGAGATTTAATGTTAGGTTTGGTAATAAATCCCAACACTGCAGGTACTTTAGCAGCAGATGCTCAGGGGGAAGATATAACAAGATACGTTGATTTATTGCAGACAAGCTAACGATCATGAGTATATAGAAGCTATAACTCTTGCAAAATATAGGGAGCATGATCCTGTTTGTGCACATACATACCAGTGGTGGAATTCATTTTTTTTACTACTGGCTCTATGGGTGTGGCTTTGGGGTTGGTGGGCCTGTCTGTGTGGTCATGTGACTGGATGGGCCACCACACATCCCCGCTTGTTGTTTTTTGTCTAGAAAGCCACCCTGAAGCATTCT
>JANHGC010004761.1:39521-51950 GCA_027560395.1 Boaedon fuliginosus | reverse complement strand
AATAGAATAGAATAGAATAGAATAGAATAGAATAGAATAGAATAGAATAGAATAGAATAGAATAGAATAGAATAGGGCCTTGAGTTACGAATGTAATGGAGCCTGCCAATCACTTTCATAACCCAATGATTCGTAGGACTGAATTATATAACTTAAACATGATCACTCCCTGCTTTTGCCCATGCATTTGCGGGTAGTTAAGTATACGAGGTATCTCTGGGTGGGGAAGGCCATGGAGGACCTAGTGCTTTCCCTGACCCACTGGGATATCTCATGCTTCCCCCCCCACACACACACACACACACCATCCTGCCTGACCAGGTCACTTACCTTATGTAGATCTCGATGATCAACAGAGCTGTCTCCTCCCAGCCTTTCTGCCGTGGTTTTGCCTTGAGCAAAGACTTGCTGAGGCCTATAGGGATGAGAGATTGAGTCCCTATAGGCTCTGGTCATTCTTGCAAAAAGCCTTTACTGATGAGAACAGAGCTTGGGAGGGGTGCCTGCGTGTTTTTGGTAGGTTGGGTTATAGACAGATGACAAATGCAAAGAATAAATTAAGCAGGTCTGCTTTTTCTCTACTACTCGCTATTTCCTTGCCATCTTTTTCCATTACTGAACTGATTGTTTCCTTGACTTTTTTCTTTTTATGTATTGAAAGAGACTTTTTTAAAATTAATTTTGACATTTGTTGCAAGTCTTACTTCATTCTGAGTCTCAGCTTTCTTGATTTCATCTTTGCAGGTTTGGGTTATTTGTTGGTATTTTATCTCAGTTATTTGTCCCTCTTTCCATTTTTTGTAAATATTTTTTTTCTCTTTCAGTTTGTCAGAGTTCTTTGTGCAACCATGTTGGATTTTTCTTTTTCAGCAGTATTGAGCTGGATTGGACTTTTATAATCAAGTTCCAAGTTATGGTTACATGACATCGTGCTTAACAGTCGTGGTTGATTCACCTAATGAATCAACCAGAATTGACAAACTGACATTGTAAGTCAGGTGCAATCACATGACAATTATGACCTCAGTGGAGTTGCCAGTCCCAATTATGATTGGTAGGTGAAGACTAATAATACTGTAAAATTTTATAAGATAAATAAAATATTTAATGATGTTGGCTCTTAGTTTGACAACAGTGTATTTTCAATAAGAGCCATGGTGGCCCAGTGGCTAGAATGCAATATTGCAGGCTAATTCAGCTCACTGCCAGGAATTCAATCCTCACCGGTCAAGGTTGACTCAGTCTTCCATCCTTCCGAGGTCAGTAAAATAAGCACCCAGATTTTTGAGGGCAATATGCTGACTCTGTAAACCACTTAGAGATATCTGTAAAGAGGGACTGTAAAGCACTGTGAAGTGGTATATAAGTCTAAGTGCTATTGTTATTGCTATAGATATTCAAACAGAAGAAAAACTTAAATAAAAAATCTTTGCCAGCTATTTGTTGAAGAATAAATTCTTTCCACCAAGTTTGATTTCATACATACACTGGTAGTTTTAGGCAAGGTGAAAAAGAGGCTGTACTTATAGAGGTTTTTTTCTTGATCTCTTCCCAAATTAAATATTATTTTTGTTGAATTACAAGCAAGCCATTTAATGCCTGTGATGATTCTTATTGCTTTAAAATGTTTTTAAAAGGTGCTATACAACTCTTTCTTATTTTAAGCAGCCTATAGTGGCCCTAAAGCAGCAAATGAAAACATAACCCATCTTCATGAAACTAGAGAACAGTTTATAAGCCTCCAAGCACACTTGGAAATGATCTTTCATCTCTTCTATTTCCTAAACAGCAAAGCATTTACAAAATGAGATGTAATGTGCTTCCTTCAGCAGACCTACAGGGCAGATTTAAAATCATTTTATATAGAAACGTATCTACAATTGTTGATTAGGAAACAGAAATAGCCGCTTGTGGTTTCCTCTGATATAACTCTTCTAGAGGTATATTACAAATGCATCACACCTTTCCTGTTATATTTTCAGATCAATCCAAGCAATTTTATGTTTCTGTACTGCTGTCAGACAAAAATGACTTCATCACATTTAATGTTGTAGAATTTTATGTGCCACATATAGTCTGCCATCTTTGTGAATTGACCATTTGACTGTTAGCTGATCACAATCTAATTTTCTTTTCTGGCCTCTTTTGAAGTGGTTTTAGATTGTAAATGTCTGTGTTCTCTCCAGCTGAAAAAACATAGACATAAAAGAACAAGTAACGGAGAATGATAGGAATAAGAGTTTACTTTATTCATTATTTATAAAATATAAATCAAGAGAAGATTAAAGATGAAAATGTAATTAGGAAATTATTAGACTAATAAAAAGAAGCCTAAATCATAACATCTGTGGTAATTATGCAGGAGGATGAGGAGAAAGAGATAGTCAATAAAGTCTTAATAAAAATATACAGCTTTCCACATTGGAATTACCATTCCAAATCAGGTATTTTTGATTTAACTGATATATAAATGATTCTATTTAAGGAGGCACATTTAATACCTGTCTCTGGTTATTAAAAGCAGTTATTATTTAGAAGTCTACTGGTATATTTTTATTGTTTTCCTTTGTGTGAGGAGTTAAAGCCAGAGATCACAAATATAAAGTTAAATTTATCTGGTGGATGGGTCAGAACTGGAAATCTTGATGCTGTTTATAACTCTTAGGAGGTTAATTACATGACTTAAAGAGTAATACTCAGCAATAATTTCATTTGATCCAATAGCTGAAGAGGCATAAAGCATACAAAACACAAATGGATTTGAGCTTGAAATACTTTCATCCACCTGTTGGCATTAAGCTATTGTAATAGAATCAGCAGACTATTTCACAGTCTCCTTCTCAGAAGCCTTAACAATTTTTAGGTTTGCCTGTTCAGACCCATTTGTCAGTTCCTATGACAGGGCAACTATCCATAATAAAACTTGTCAGAGATTTTGGGAGGGACACAGTTTGAAAACTTTGTATGTTTTATTATTTTTACAGAAGTAGGTATACACAGATCTGAGTGTATTCAAGTATATTTCTAGACCACACAAAACATTTTATGCAGGCTGCCAGCAAGCTGACTTAAGCAAAGCATACTTTGAGCTCCTGCAAAACTACTTAACATATTTACTTGACACAGTCACTCTTTAAACCCAGGTTTCTTTTATTAACTAGTTGTGGACTATTATCTGACTATGTACCTTGTTCAATGTTTTAACCGGATCCTGCTTTGGACATTTTTCTTTTCTCCACCTTAAACTCTAAATGTACAATTTAACTGCATGACTCATTCTCACAGAAATACAGGCACTGGAGTGAATTTTTTTCTATAACAAAATTTGGGATTACATTGAAAACTTGGGTGGGAAAGCTGAATCATGCAGAGTGTCCATGGAAATTCTAATGTAAAGAAGAACACCTGATCTTCAGATTCTCTAAGATTTATTTATTTATTTCCATTTATATTGTATGGCTGCCTATCTCAAATTCATGGCTGTGGGCAGCTTTCAGCAGTTTAAAATACAACAACGTATAACAATAACAATATTACTGTCAGCCAGTTGTAGACCAGACCAGAAAATCAGCTGCACAGGAAGATTAAAAGTCCTTTTTTGAGGTTGGCTATAAAAGAATTTTCTAAGTCTGATTGCACTGTATGTACCTCCTTGTCCTCCTTCTTATCGTTCAGTACTTCTCTGACCTACTTTGAAATGTTATCTCATGGACTGCCTAAGCAAACAGAGCCTGCATAGCTCTGCCAAGGTCATCTTCCTTTACCCTCTACACATACAAATGTATTCAGCAGCTAAGGTAAAATCTAAACAAATGACAAACAAAATCTGCACAGCCATTGAATGGCCATGCCAACTTCAGAGAAAGAACCCTGTTTTAAGGACTTGCAGTAGGCCAGCAGACTCTCCAAATAAATTGTAAGCTAAAGCAAATATTTAGAGACTCCAATGTCTGGGTGTTTGGGGATGAACCTAAAATACTTTCCCTTAAAATTTAGAATACAGTTTCTTAGATGTATTTATTTTTGCAATATTTTAGGCTACCTCAATTACCTGACTCTAAGGAGGTTTACACTTAATCAAATTGCAATTTGATTAAGTGTATTTGATTTCATTGTGAAATCCACAATTAAAGTAATTCCAAAATCTAAAAATGGCATCAGATAATGATAAAAAAAACTATCTCTAAGCACTATACTCTATCAAAATAAAACTGTCTTTGCTGCCATCCTGAAGATAGGACAGTGTGTGGGCCACCCGGATTTTGGGGCAAGCAAGCTGTTCCAGAAGTAATGAGGCTGAAAAAGCTTTCTTTAGCATCTAGCCTCTTCCCTCTCAGAAGGAGGGAATGTAAAGCATCCCCCTCAGCTTATAAAATATGCTCCAGTTCTATCCAGAGGAGATAGTCCCTTAGGTCACCAGGAGCCAAGCCATATAAAACTTAACTGGTCAGCACCAAGACTGAATTCTACCCAGAATCCCTTGATGCAGTTCAAGTAATTGTAGATTGTAGATTTTTGAAGATATACTAGCAAAACTCTAGGTATGCCAGTAGGCCTGTGCATGCTCTGTGTATATCAGAAACAAGTGTAATTGACTTCCTGCGACTTCCAGATTCCAAATAAAGCTATTTGTTAAAATCTGAGCTAAGGATCAACATGTGGAAGCATTTCAGGATGTAAATACTAGGTGCAGTAAGTACCAATGTCTTCAAACATTATCTCTTTGCACAAAAACTATAAAGAACCTCCATTGTCAACAGCACCTTTTTTCCTAAAGCTTTGAGGAACACAAAGGAGTGATATTTAGCAGAACTGTGACAAAAAGTTTTCACAATGTAATTCTGCTGGAATTCTCCCTCTCCCCATCTACTATTAAATTAAACAGACAGTTTTAGTGTAGTATGTTGCTTAGCTCTCTCAGCCTTTTTTGAAAGGAATTCAACTAATTGTCTAATCCACTGGAAAGCTTCCATAAACAAAACAGAGAGGGGGACTTTCCTAAAAATTAAGGTTGCTCCCTAATAGGATCCTCCCCTTGGCAGTGAAAATTAAATGGATTCTACCCTCTGGGTGACCTAGTGTGGTCCTTGATGTATACTTTCAACTACCTATAAATGTTGGTAATAAATACTTTATATAATGTTATTTTAAGAATTATTTAGGCAGTGTAGTTTAACCTCTTGGAAACCTTCAACCCCATATAAAATCTATTCCTGATTATTAATATTTCCACTGTGAACTGTCCCAAAAGGTTGCATCTCATATTTTTATATCTTTATATAGATGCAGCAACTTGAAAAACAAGTTATTGATGCAGATCATCAAGCAGAAAAGGCTTTTCAGCAGGTAATGATTTTAATAAGGAGATACGTAGTAGCAATGTTCTGAAGCTATGTCTATAAAGTATGAGGTATTTTAGATAGATGGATCTTCAAATAGAAAGTATCAGAAACTGCTTTTTCAGGAGAGTTTCACAGGAAGTTTTTAAAAATAATATTAACAATGAATTATCTTGATGGCTCAGGTTTATAATGCTTTTATAGCCATAGATGCAGGTAATCCCTGATGTATAACTGGTCACTTAGCAGCAATTTAAAGTTATAATTTATTCCAAAAAGGTACTTATTATCCCGTTTCAAAATGTCAATGGCTCCCCCTCTTGGTCATGTGATTACATTTGGGGTGCTTGGCAAACAATCCACATTTATAGGAACTGTGTTACTGCAATATTTTTTTTGTCAGAAACAAGTGTTCATTTTTGGTTTCTAGCAAAAAAACACTACACATTACAATGGTTTCATTTAATGACCATTATTGTAAAAAATGTAATAAAATCAGTTTACTCACATAATGACTCACTTAACAACCAGCATTACTTACATCTTTAAATTTAGGCTCAATTATGATTGTAATTACCTTTGGTTGGTAACTCTGCATCTATTTTAACAAAGTATAAATATTAGATTTGCCTGTAAACACAGGTTTTTCTCAGATTGGATCGAAACTCCTAATAATAGTTATTTCTAATAGGTTATTCTTAATATATTGTCTGCTTTTGCTAATTATTGATTATTGAATTAATTTTGACATTAGTCTTTAAGGTGCCAAAAAGATGTAAGAACACCTTTACATTAATCTATGTATGAATGATTAATGCAATTTCATAATTCTCCAAAATGGCAACAATAAAAGATCGCTGAATATCTTTTAAAAATCAGTACAACGTTAATTCAAATCATATTTTCAATGTGCTATGTTTGAAATTGCAGTAGAATTTATTTATAAATTAAGGTTGCCTTATGTGCTCTTTATGCACAGTTCAGGGAGTCTTTGAGTTATGATGGCAACTGGTTCCAGAATTTCCATCGCTAAGCAATGTGATTATAAAGCATGAAATCACATGGCCACATAGCTTAGTGACAGCAATCCCTGCAGTCGTTGGTGCTATAGTTTAACAAAAAGTCATTAAATAAACACCTGGGACGTCTAATAATCAAAAATATTGGGGAAGCCAGGCAGTTCACAAACACACAGTCAGGTAGGTAAGTGGGTGCTGCTGGGTAGAAGAGAAAGCAAAGAGGTGTACCAGGTAGCTGGGGAGGCACAGCATGAGTGAGATGGGTCTTAGGGTGACTGTTGCTGAGTAGAGGAAGATGCATAAGGGTATGTGAGTGACTGGGGCAAATGTGCATGTGATGAAGGAGATGTGGCACAAACATTGTGAGACTTGAGAGCGTGTAATGGCAGGGAGGTGTGGCATGAGTATGGGGTACCTCAGCTGCTGCTGGATGGGAGGGGGTTCATAAGGGTATGTGGTGGCTGGGGACGTGTGGTGCGAGTGCAGCAAGGCCCAGGGAAGGTATGTGAGTGGCAGAAGAGGCATAGTGTGAACATGGCGGGCTTAGAATGGGTCTTTCCAGGTAGAAGTCGATGCACAAATTTGTACGAGTGACTGAAGTAATGCAGCACAAGTGCAGCAGGGCTCAGGAAGGGTGTACAAGAGGCGGGGAAGATGTTGCACAAGTTCAATGAGACTTGGGTAAGTATTTTGATTTTTCCCTGTCCTGCTTTTAGCACTGCTATGAGACTTCAGAGCAAGATACAATACATCAAAAACAGTTTATATTACACAGATAGCCCTCAACTTATGACCGCAGTTGAGCCCAAATTTTCTGTTTTTAAGTGAGACAGTTGTCAAGTGAGTTCTGCCCATTTTTTACCTATCTTGCCATAGTTGTTAAGTGAATTATTGCAGTTGTTAAGTTAGTAACATGGTTCCCATTAATATTGCTTGTCAAAGATTTGCAAAAGAGGATCACATGACCCCGGTACACTGCAATCATCATAAATATTAATCAGTTGCCAAGCACCTGAATTTTAATCATATGACCATGGGGATGCTACAAGATCATAAGTGTGAAAATGGTCATGTTACTTTTTTAGTGCCTTTGTAACTTCAAATGAACCAAGGCAGGGATGGGTTCCTACCGGTTCACTGGTTACCCGCTTCGTGGGTGCGCTTTCTGAATGGCTGTCAAAAGCGTGCTGCGCGCGATCGACTCAGAAATTTTGGTGCGGTTCTGCAAGCACTCTGACAGAACAGCTGCGCAGCGGATATCCGCGGATGAAACCCATCCCTGAACCAAGGGCAATTAAGACCTATCACCTGCAGGTAAAAAACGCAAAAGATGAGTTTCTTAAGTTTTCTTGTGTCATCACTTTTAAAATAATATCTCATTTAATCTTAATACCTGGATAAGTATGCAAAATAAAAAAGCATTCTGCATTAGACATCAATATGACTTACAGGGGGTTGTAATTTATTTTATTGTATTTTATTGTGTTTACATATTATATTATATTTAAAATAAATTTAGATCATTTTGACAATGGGGGTTTCCTGACCTTTTTCTACTCTTGTAGTACAGTGTCCTGTCCAAAACAGCCCTTGAAGGTTAAGTGATTCTTGAAATGATGTATATCAAATTCAAAAGCAGGATAATGGACAGATAATGAGAATTTTTTTGACTTTCCCTTCTATAAATAGTAGAACTGTAGAAGTCTCTGGATCCAAGCCACTCTCTTTACTGCAGTTTGTTTATCATTAAATCTGGTTGTTTGAATCATAGGGTTATTCAGATGGGAATAACAGATACATATGAAAGATATGAGCAAAATAGCAGATTGCTAGAGATATCAGTAATTAGGACTGGCTGAGGAATGTATATATGCTTTAACTAATCTCAGAAGAATAAAACATTACAACATTCTGAATTATACATTTAATTTTGGAGTTTTATAGACTTTGTGTACACAGCTGTGTTTTAATTTCTAGGTGCAGATTATGGAGGAGAAACTGAAAGCTGCTAATGTCCAAACAAGTGAGTCAGAAACCCGCTTATATAAGAGATGCCAAGATCTGGAGATTCTGGCTCAAGAGAAAGATGATGCTATCCAGAACCTGGAGCAACAGCTTGCAGAGCAGGTTGGGAAAATAACATTTTTCTTACCCAGTTATCAATATGTTTATTAGTATGTGCAAGGGATAAAGAGTGAAAGAAGGAGCCTACAAAAAAGTAATATCCTACATTTTTGTGCAGCAAACCCTTGGTAAGGGAAAAAACAGATTCTGTAAAGGTATCTATTAATATCATAGCAAATCTTGGTAAGATGCATAAATTGTTTAATGTACACCATGCAGCCATTTGTCTGGAAAAATATGAAGATTCCTGAAATGGACAACCCATAATTGTATAATTAAGCAAGCTTTTTATAATAATGAAAACAGTACTTTTCAAGAGGCCTTTCAATTAAGATCAGTGCACTAGTAGCAACAGTTTATTGCAGGTTTTTTATTCATTTTATTGATACTACTTATGGTTTTTACCTTTGCGTCATTTATATGAATTTTATGGTTATTTTATCACTTTTACTGTAAACTGTTTATTTGCAGAAAGAGGGAAAATAATCACTAATAAATTAAAGCTCTGAAAAAGGTTGCACCTTCTGTTTTAGGTCAATAAAGTGCATTGTTATGGACAAGAATGCAAATTATACAAAAGTCCATCTTCTTGTTTCAGAAAGAAATCAGAATACAAGAAGCTAAAATTATAGAAGAAAAAGCAGCTAAGATTAAGGAATGGGTAACTATCAAGCTTCATGAGGTAAGTTTCATAAGTAACAACACTTAAATCCAATGGAACTCTTCTAGCGTAAGAGTGATATGGAAATCATGTCACCCCATGTGCTGAATGACAACACTTAGCAGCCCCAGACAACATGACCAACATTTATACATTTTAGATTGTGTATGAGCAACAGAACTCTCAGGTTTGTCATTGAGGTAGGAAATAAATAATAAATAAAATATGCAGGTAAGCCTTCCTTTTACAAACTGCTGTAACAGTGAGAGTTTTTTCACCCTAAAATTCACAGTTCCTTTGCTAACAAAATGATACGTTAAAGCTCAGGACAAGTTAAAGCCTTAATTAAATAATTATATTATTTATATTATCTATTAGTGGATAATTGCCAGTTCTATGTTAACTGGTCAATAATTCATTTAAAAGTTTTTGTGGACTTATTCACAAGACTAAGGCTGTGAATTCCTACATGAAAAAATGCCTTGTTTTGAAATATGAAAAGTTGTCTATAATGAAGGTTTATTATTTGTGCTTTCAATTTTTTCAAGTAATGTTTTTTCTATTGTTGGTGTCTACAAAATATAATACATGTTATTTTGTTTCTATGGAATAAAAATATTCTAATAACTTTACCTTTAAAAAATAATAATAGCCATAACATAAAAACTATTTAAAATAGAAGATCTTTGAAATAGGATCTGAGGTTGAGTTCTAAAGCCTTTCATTCATATTACTCCTAGATATAGCAAAACTATTTGAGTTAAATATACTGCAATCATTTGTAAATATACTTAAATGTAAGCCCAACCAAGTTGGTGAACTTATTGTCAGGAAAATGGATGTGAGATCGGAAATAATACCATATGAGATGTAAGGAAAGTATAGCTTTCCTTTGGATGCAATCTTTTTCAATACTGTATTTATGAATGGGGCATTTATCTATGTTTTCAGCTAGAAACAGAGAATCAGAACCTCCGTATGATCAATCAAAAGCAAACTGAAGAGATTAAGCTGTTGCAGACTAAATTACAAGGTAGGGGGTACAAATTCTCAAAACACAGCTGTGTTCCATAATTAAGGAACTAGGGGTTAACTCTTTGAGTATGTCTTTATTGTAGATTGTATCCAATACTACAGCAGGCAGAGAAAACAGTTGTGCCTAGAAATTCCTAAGTATAACATTATTCCACAGTATAACCATCTATAACTTTGTAAAGGTTTTGCTAAAGGGTGGTCCAGAAGTCTACAATGTGCTGGAGGGTGAAGGGATAATAAAAACTGAAAGGCTTTTTTATTTCCATTTGAAATAATTTACAGTGTTTGGGTTTATTCCACTGAGAAACCACAATGACCCAGTCATTGTGGTTTCTAAACTACAGATTATGGTGAACCCAATCTTTATTTCTGAATTACCTCTTTTCTCAAAAACTATGGTAAATTACACTGTGAAACCAATATTAAACTTAAGAAGATACATAGTATTAAAAAGAAATATAATAAATATAGAGTTGTCTGCAAATAGTCCTCAACCCATTACCATTTGTTCAATGACCATTCAAAGCTGCCACAATCACATGATTGCGATCAGAGTGCTCAACAACTAGTTTACACTTACAGTTGGTTGCTGTTCCACACAATCATGTGATCCCCATGTGCAACCTTCCCTGCTGGTCTACTCGTTGATTTAGGAGGAAAGTCAATGGGGAATCTGGCAAAGAAAATAATAAATTGCTGGGCAAGTCTCCTTCACCTGCACACATGCCTGCAGCTCCTCTATGCTTCGCTGGGCTCGACACTCATATCACCCTACTAAATCTTATACACTCTTCCTGACTTGCATCACATCCGTACATATCTTCACTGGCTCAAGCAGCACTCCTGCACCCCCTCCCCAACTCTTGTTGTGTCTCTTATGTCTGACTCTTGTATATCCTCCCTAATCCTCACCATGTTCTTCTTTACCCCCTAGACATCTCTTTACTCACCTACAGGCCTGGGACTTACAACTTTCTGCTGGCTTCCTAACTGACTTTGGTTGTGGAAAGCAAGCAGGAAGCTGCCTCACCTAACATTTGTGGATTTCAGTTAATAACAGCAATTAGAACTGCAGGGATTGCTGTCACTAAGTGACATGAGCACGTGACATGAGCGTGTGAGATCATGCTTTATAACCACATCATTTAGCCATTCTGGTCTCAATTGCCATCGTAAGCTGAGAACTACTTGTAATATCAAAAGTTCAGCCTCTCACCTTTTAAAATAAATAATCTAATGTTATAAACACATTAAATGTTGTTACATAAATTATTACTTAAACAGAGCTTCAGGAGAAGAAGTCTGTTTCTTCATCACAAAAACCTGGAGAAGGCCAGCGACTGAGCAGTTTGACTTTTGGGTGCTTCTTAAACAGAGCAAGAAGTCCTCAACAAGTTCCAAAACCTGAAGATGCAAGCAGTTCTGCCTCAAAACAAGCTGATCATAACAAAAACCACAAAAGTCAAGGTATTTTAAGTTCTAGAATGCAATTCTAGCAATTCAATCATAAGCAGGTATGCTAAGGAGTACTTTCCTTTTATTTAAATGAAACTTGCTTCTAAAAGAATCCCTACTGGGATTATAGTCCTCAAACAATCCTAAATCTTTAGGATCTGAACAGTAAAATTCCTTTTTCTCCGGAATGAATCTATATCATTCCTATAAATTCAGGGGTTTACACTGAAAAACCTATGCCTGGTGGGGGGAAGTAAGATCCCTCAGTTCCTAAGGAAATTGGTTTGGGAAAAGAATGATATGCAGTACTTTATTAAAACCAAGAATGCTAATCAGGTTATTTAAACATTTAATTAATAGCCTATAATTCACTTGATTATTCAATATAGCATATACAACACTCCAGGCTATTTTTTCTCACAACAAAACCTGTGAAGTAGGCTAGGCTGAGAAGGCTAGCTAACCAAGGTTACCAGTGACCCTCTATGACTAAAGAATCTGGCTGGACTAGAACCTGAGTCTCCTTGTCCCTTAGTCCAACACTTTAAGTTATTACTTCTATTTTGGCTTTCTTATTTGTGTCAATTATACTAAAAAGTCTTATGTTGAAAGGAGAAACAGCCTCGTGTTAATTTAATGCTACTAAATAATTATATTTCAAGGTGCTAGTAACAACTTATAAAGCCCTTCATGGCTTAGGGGCAGAATACCTTCGAGATCGCCTGCTGCTACCGTATGCCTCCCAGCGCCCAGTTAGATCTCATAGGGAGGGCCTGCTCCGAGTACCATCAGCCAG
>JANHGC010004759.1:0-17011 GCA_027560395.1 Boaedon fuliginosus | reverse complement strand
AAAATGGAAATATTTGAATTTAAAATATTTAAATATTTTAAAGATATTCTAATACAACTGAATGCTTGGAAAATTTGATTCCCAGCAAGATTCACCCATTCTTACTTGGACATATCTCACTTGCTACTTGATAAACACAAAGTAGATGGTCATGTACAAATCGTTTCATTTGTTTAATGTGACTGTGTCAAACCTAATTCTCCTCCAATGTTAATTGCTGCTGGGTATAATTTTGAGCACACACACACAAAAAACCACCATTAAATGCACTGCTCATTTTAATAGGAGTTTGTAAGGGGTTTACAGTTAAAACATCCCATTTCAATTCTTAAACCAGCAGTTTCAAAATCAAATGGGATGCACTTAAAAATCATTTGAAAAACCACTTCCAGTCCTGCAAAGGACAATTACCGAGCATCTGCTAATTTGCTAAGTAAATTGCAAATAAACACACCGAACCCCTTTGAAAGCAAAGTAATATAGCTCATTAAGTGGATGTATGGGAGACATACATTGAGATTGGGCATGGTAGCCCAGCTATTATTCATGATTAATCCTTTCAATAAATCGAGGAGGTTGGGCTAATTCAGAACAGGAAAGGGATCCAGTGTTTTCTTTCCATTTTTCTCCAAGCCCTCTGAGTTGAAAAGTGAAAATTTTCAGCTGTGCCCCCTGTGTTTTGTAATAACTCTCCCTTCTCACCAGGTTAGTGTTCTCCTTATTCGACTACCAGGAGTTGGTAAAAACAGAATAGTCATTCTGTTATAATGGTTGCCAGTGGTCTTCCGGGTGCAATTCAAGGTGCTGGTGACGACCTATAAAGCTCTACATGGCTTAGGAGCGGGGTACCTTCGAGACCGCCTTCTGCTACCAAATACCTCCCAGCGCCCAGTAAGATCCCACAGAGTTGGCCTACTTAGGGTTCCGTCAGCCAAATAATGCCGGCTGGCGGGCACCAACCCTCTGGAACGATCTGCCTGCTGAGATTAGGATTACCCCTACTCTGTTAGCCTTCCACAAAGCTGTGAAGACCTGGCTTTGGCGGAGGGCTTGGAATTAATATCTTCCCGCCCTCTGGATGATTGTGAGTGTGATTGGACTATTACTGTTTTAATTATGAATTAGTTGTTTATGTGTTTTACTGTAAGCCGCCTAGAGTTCCCCTTGACAGGGGAAATGAGGCGGGGTATACATACAAACAAACAAATAAATAAATAAATAACCATTCTCTTTTCTTCCATCTTCTAGCCATTACTTTCTAGGCTAAACATCTGCTCTACTCTTTCCTCTTGTTTTGTAAATTCTCTTTAATCTTTCCTTGTATGTGCCTATCCTTTATACCCACACCTCCACAGGTTTTTATACATTTCTTGATTCAAGTAAAGTCTTGTTTCTATTTTCTTTTTGCTTTGGGACAACCCCCTTCCCTTCTGGAAGTTTCCAATTCTGATTTCCTTGTGGGATCCATGCTGCCTGCCAAGAAGCCGCTGATCTTTTCTTTTGATTTCTGTCTTTATTTACTGAACATCTCCCAAGATCCCATTTCTTCTGCCTCTAACATCATTCACTTACAGTCTTATGTAAACAAAACTCTGGATTCAAATTAATTTCTTACTTCTTCTGGCAATCCCCTACCAGTTTTCAAAATATCTATTTATTTCCCAATTCTACTGCACCTTTCTGGGTTAAATAATAAATTAAAAAATCTTAAAGTCATGTGATTTTCATGTGTAGAATCTACATATAGGAGTTGGTATCGAGGCCCATGTCTTGAAATCATACTTATCACTGGTTATTCTATACTCTTGTCACAACTTTATTAGTGATGGTAGCCATTAGGAGCACTTTGCAGGGACTCTTTTACAAACATTTGTGAGTCTTTCTAATATAACTGGCCACATATGTGAAACCTGGTAAAAGGAACTGGAACCAACATGTACTGGACCTGCCATGATTTCGTAAAAAGTAGGGTTTAAATGAAAAATTATATTTCCTATGTTGGTTCAATGATATATACAAGCAAGGAACCATCATTTGCTTTCTACTGAACCAGATTTCATTGAGCTGTGAAGATTAAAGAAACCTATGCTCTTTTGTGCATGGTTCTATTCACAAGGCATGCTAATTAAGTTAGTACGAACTATAAACTAACATTACTAGAATCAATATAGTCCAAATGATAATATCTAGTGCTAAAATATATAGTTTTTATGGACAAGACTTTACCGCAGCTAAGAAATTTAGGTACCTCCAGGTCCATATCTAGTTACATTCTAATTTAAATTCCAATGTGCTTATTGATTATATTCTTAAAACAACTTGGATGAAATTGGGTAGCTTTGAAAAAAAACCCACACAGCTCTGAATTGTAACATTAGACAAGCTTATAGTTATAGCTAAATCATACTACATATCCCTGAATATATACTTGCATACCAACTACAGCTCTGTGCATTACCAATATTGTTGGCTCCACATTGATTAAATGTTTTACAAAACTAATTTCATTGATTTATGACTAATAGCTATATTATGGCCTGCTTGAATACTTGTCCGAGGTGGTAAAAACAATAACAGATTAGAACTTTTTCAGCTTGGGAATTGAGGAAAATATTATGCAGGCTTATTGGTAAATATAGCAATATGTAAGTGATGTCAGCATTCCAAGGAAACTTCCCTATATCCATTCATCACTCAAAGACAACATTCATCCAAGTAAGAATTTATTTAGAGAAGTCACGTTGGCACATCTGGGAAAACCTGAATCTGAAAATTAGCTGAAAATCCAAAACCCATCCCCTGCACTCATCAGCCCGTCACATGGTCCAATCGTCGTCCCAGCTGGAGACACTCCTTCAACCACTCCTATCCCAGGTGCAGGACAGCATAGCCTTGACTCAGAAGAAGAATGTTGTAATGTGTAACTTTTACTGCTCTCTTGATTTCTTGCAATCCCAATTTGCCAGGCACTAAAATGTGGTAGCATGGAAGCTTCTAAGAAAAATGGCATCTAAAGCTGACATCTGAATTTGAAATATATTCTGAAATATTTTTTTAGAAAAAGAAAACCCACTGACTTCTCATTGCACAATAGAATTTCTTTTGGAGTAGAAATCATTTGTTTATTCTGTGTAATTGTTCCTGGGTAAACTTCAAGGTGCTAGTTACTCACCATGAATCTCTTTCTGGTCTAACTTGAAGGCTTTCTATCACCAGTTGTTTCTGCCAGTCCTGTTTAATCATATAGAATTGGTTTGCCCTTGTCCCACCAAACAAATAACATCATCTGATGGGATCAAGGAAACAGGCCTTATCTAAGAGTGTATATGCTCCCTAAAAGAACATTCCCCAGTGATTTATATGAACCCTATCTTGTCTTCATACAGAAAGGTCATTAAAAAAAACAACTGCTTTGATTACAGAAAAGACTTTATCTAGCTCTGTTTCCATAAACCACTCTCGGATTTTTGCTTCTTTGAAATGGAAAGAAAATAAGTTTTAGACTTGGTTTTTGATGATTAGATTTGTTTATGATGATAGAAGTACTGATCGTTATGGATGGTTCTAATTCAAGGGTCACTGATTTTTCTGTATTTATCTATATTGAAGAAAAAGTGAAGTTACCTTTTTTTCCATAGCTTTTTTCTTCTTTTTTTGCATTATCCTTTTTTGCTTTTTCCCTACCCCTTTCCCTTTCTTTTTAACTCTTTTTTTTCTTTGTATTTTATACTGTTTTGAGATTTAGTAAAGTTTTTTTGGGAGGAAGATAATGCTTAGGAGAACATGTCTTAGTAGAACATAATTTAGGGGTGATGTCACTGCTATCATGTCACATAGAGGTGACATGATACCAGTGTTCCAATATCTCAGAGGCTGCCACAAAGAAGAAGGAGTCAAGCTATTTTTCAAAACATCTGAGGGTAGGACAAGAAGCAATGGGTGGAAACTAATCAAGGAGAAAAGCAACCTAGAACTAAAGAGAAATTTCCTGACAGGTAGAACAATTACCCAGAGGAGCAACTCGCCTCCAGAAATTGTAAATGCTTCAACACTTGAAGTTTTTAAGAAGAAATTGGATAACCAATTGGATAGCTGCCTCGAGTTCCCCTGACCGGGGAAATGAGGCGGGGTATAAATCTAATATAAATAAATAAATAAATAAATAAATAAATAAATAAACCATTTGTCTGAAGTGGTGTAGGGTTTCCTGCCTAAGCAGGGGATTGGACTAGAACACCTCCAAGAGTCCCTTCCAACTCTATTATTCTAAGGAAGGTGTGGTGAACCTTTTCAGGTCTGCATGCCAAAAGCTTGTGCATGCATACACACGTGATTCCCTCTCCGTGTGCAATCTTCCCGCTTCTGACAAACAGCTGACTGGGGCTTCCCCACCAATCAGCTGTGTTTCGGAAGAGGGAAGAAAACCAAATAAGAGAGCCGGGATGGGTGGGAGAGCTTTTTTGTAAGCCACGAATTGCAGGAGGCATGTGCGCATGTGCATGGGGGTGACAGCTCATGTGCCGGGAGGAATGGCTCTGCTTGCCACTTCCAGCACATGTGCCATAAGTTTGTCACCATGGTTCTAAGGAATAAGAAAATCTCTTTTCAGAAGTCTGTGAAGAGAGAACTTGAAGCTAGAATCAATTCAAGGCAACTGGGAATCCTGACATTTCCTATTAAGGATCATGTGAGTTGTGGTTAACTACCATGATCCAGGAGTCTTTTAGGGAAAAAACCCCCCTGCAGCATAGTGACTTCATTTCACATTTCAAAACTTCACAGTAGAAACATGGGAATAGTGGTTGCAAAAAAAGCTATGGCTTCTTTCGCAAACTCTTTCTTGTCCCAACAAGGTCAAGGCTCCCTCTCCAATCCCAATTTTGAAAAAGTAGTTAATGGAAAGAGGTATTCACTACACCTGTAATTACATATGGATTTTAGAGAAATTGGTTCACTGTTGTTGTTTCTAATCCTCTTATTAATCATCCAAGAAACATTATCATGTTACTTTACTTTGGGTAGTGTAGAAAATAGATGAATACACCAATCATGAACAAGTAAGGGTTGTTGTTTGAATATCGGTGTATGAAGCTGCTAGTTATCTGAAATTTTTAGTTCTACATTATGTTTTCTAGCCATGAGCAGTTTTCTGAGCAAGCTAATTGCTATCTTGCTACCAAAGACACCAGGAATGCAACCTGGGCTTCTAGAAATGCAAGACAGATGTTATATCACTGAGCTATGATACTCCCAGTGTAGCACTGAAATAGCTAAGACCACAGTCTTGGGTGCTGATATTTGCATAAGGAATTCTTTCAGGATTGCTGCAGATGCCTGATGAATCTGAACAACTTTCAAACAGCACATAGGGATTTCCTGATGGTTTGGTAAGCAGTTTCATCTCATGCCTGGTGAATCTCTAGAATACAGAAAAAGTCAGTGCTCGATTAGAGCACATTTGCGAGGCCTCATCCCAGCTGTTAACCTCCTGCTGATCCTTGGTTCACAGAAATTCCGAGGGAGATAAAACAAGTGAAAAAGACACTTGGAAAGACAATCTATATCTATAAAAGAGAGGTGTTTGTTTGTATGTGCTTTATACAAACTTTCAGTTCTGCACCAATCTACCTCAAACTTGCCATATAGGT
Source organism: Boaedon fuliginosus (assembly GCA_027560395.1). Taxonomy (NCBI): domain Eukaryota; kingdom Metazoa; phylum Chordata; class Lepidosauria; order Squamata; family Lamprophiidae; genus Boaedon; species Boaedon fuliginosus. Next base: position 11,363 of record JANHGC010004759.1, on the reverse strand, counting down.
AGAAAAGCGTAAATCTGTAAAGCACTGAAAAGCACTCTTGGAGTCTTCAAAGGGTAGATGTCATTTTTGACCCCTTTTTGGGGGTGAAAACATGAAACAAGCACCAATTCTCCACCACGCATGTGCAGTTTTGAATCTGAAAGTAGTGAGCTGCCATGCCTGTGCTCCTCTGACCTCAATGGCCTCAGGTCCCCCGGCAGGTCTGTCGCAGCGTCAGCACCTTTGGTCAGGCTGGCCAGGCTTTTGCCGCACTCCTGGCTGGGTTCATAGTCCATGGTCGCAACTGCGGGGACAGAAGCGGTGGCTGGGAAAATGGAGTGGGACGCTCATGGTCCCTTTCCCTGCAGGCCACTTCCGCCACCGCGGTCATGACCATGGACTACAAAACCAGCCTGGAGGGCGGCAAAAGTCCGCCTGTCCTAACCAAAGGTGCTGCTGCTGTGACAGACCTGCCAGGGAACCTAGGCCATTGAGCCCAGAACAGCCATGCCACTGCTGGCCACCTGGGCAGATAAGTAGAAGCCTAGCGGCAGGGAGGGGGCACCTGAAGCTCCATGAATGCCCTGCCCTAGCAGCACAGGAGAACTGCAGACCTGTGGACCTCGGAGGGGCTCAGCTGCTTCCTGCTGCCCTTCCCCTTGGGAGAGCCTTTGGGGCTCTTTGGGCCCCTCCATGCACTGCCAGAAGGCATTCTTGTCTTCCCCAAAGTGCCTCCACTGTTGTTATTTTGTCGTACCCGAGAGAAGACGTCCTCGCCTTCCCCAAAACTCCTCCGTGGCCACAGGTGTTCGGGATGGAGGTGATTCCCATGGGGAAGAGTTCCAACAGCAAGGACCTCGCCCTCTATGCAGGGCCACTGCTGCTGCTGCTGGCCCCCGTGCCCTGGCCAGGTAACCAGTAGTGGAGTGGTGGGGAGGGGGCAGCAGGAACCCTGCACCAGTCCTGGCCCAGCAGCACCATGGCAGAGAGGGCAAGGACCTGCCTCCCAGAGCTCTTCCCTGTGTGAATAGTTCCGCCCCAAACTGCCTGTGGCTGTGGAGTAACTCTGGGGAAGGCGAGGACAAAATAACAACAGTGGAGGAAGAGGGTGAAGAAGAGGAGGAAGAGGAAGAGGAGGAGGGATGAGGATGATAAACAGAATGAGGAAGAGGAGGAAGGAAGATGAGGAAAAAGAGGAGGGAGATGAGAAGAACATGAGGAAGATGAGGAAGACAAGGGGGAAGAAGATGAGGACTGCAGGAGGACTGGGAAGATGATGATGAACAGGATGACAAGGGGGAAGAAGATGAAGATGAAGAAGAGGAGGAGAGGGGGGAAGAGGAGAGGAAAGAAGAGGAGCACTCACACATACATAAATACCCGGGCAAAGCCGGGTAATAAGCTAATGTTTCTATAAAGTGTCAAACAGAGGGGGGAAATTCCAGTCATTCTATTCTTGAATATTTTTGTGTATGTGTATGCTGCAGTCCACCTCAGCATTAGTTGTATGTTGATGTAAAATGCTTCTGTAAACTGTCAAACAGAAGGGTGGAAATTCCAGAGTCAGTATATTTGTGTGTGTGTGTGTGTACATAAGTTCTTTATATATAGGGCCATTGCTGGGAGAAAGTGGCAAGAAGGTGACAAGCAACAGAGAGAAAGCAGAACTACTTAACTTGTTTTTTGCATCCATCTTTACGCAAAGGAAAAAACAATCCAACCTATCAAAACAGCACCAGAAAAAAACAGATTAGGAACACAAGTTAAAATGGAGGAGTACATGGTAAATGAGCACCTATCCACCCTAGATGAGCTCAAATCACCAGGACCAGATGGATTACACCCCAAGGATCTGAAGGAACTCACAGATGTGATCTCAGAGCCACTGAACTATATCTGTAAGGTCTTGCCTCTCCAATCTTCCCAAGAAAGCAGGGCTCTTTAAACTGAAGTTGTTCCAAAAGGAGCTTTTATTGAAAGGCTTGTGATAGCAAGAGGTCGAAGCAGCAACTACATTTTGCCACTTAAAAAAAATTTTTTTTAAAGCAGTGCAAACACCCAATAGAAATATATGGGACCTGACATGCCACCCCCTGCAGAAAAACAGGAAGTCCACCAGAAAGAAAAGAAAAAGAGGAAAGGGAAGAAAAAGAAAACATAAAACCAGCTAGATTTGTCAGGGTATAATTGATAAAATATACATATTAATTTAGGAGCATGCACATGTTTTTTGTGAACCCATTCATTGTGTGAGAAGGGGAGGTGTTTCCAAGCCACCAGGTACTAAGTGGTTCCGCAGAATTTCCTAGAGTCTAGAATTTCTTGAACTTCCAAATATTGTTTGCCCCCTATCATAATAGGGGGTGGAACAGGGTAGTACCCAGACAAAGGTCAGAGGTGACTTCAGGCTTCAGCAAGCTACAAGGGAAAATGGGGTGGACTTACCGTAATGACTTAGAGAGTTGCAATTTCTACATGACAGGTTAATAATATGATCTATGAGGAAAGGCCCAATGTATTTAGGGCCCAGGTTTTTAGACTGCTGCAAAGGTTTTAGAAACTTGGTGGAAAGGTAAATGTTGTCCCACACTTTGTAAGGTCTTAGGTTCTGTTCATTTCTTGTCTGTTTGTGCTTTATAGGCAGCCTTGGCTTCATCCAAGGCTTTGCATACCACCGGCCAAATGCTTTGCAAATGACTGATCCACTGTTTCAATGAGGGGATTTCAGTGAGGGTAACTCAGGCATAGCATTAAATTCTTGCCCTGTGGCCACTCTGAATGAGGTAAAACCTGTGCTAGTATGAACTGCATTATTATAGGCCACTTCTACAAAAGGCAATAGGTCGGTCCAGTTGTCCTGCTGATAGTTAATAAACGACGCAGGTACTATTCCAGAACTGAGTTCGTTCATTCCATGGCCCCATTCGTTTGCAGATGATGACTAGAACTAAGTCCCTGTTCGGTTCTGAGTAGGTCCAAAAAGGGTTTCCAGAACTTGGATGTGAACTGGACTCCTCTGTCTGAAATAATACATTGTGAGGCCCCATGCAAGTGGTCTATGTGGACCAAAAACAGTTTAGCCAAGGCTTTGGCTGTAGGGACCTTTTGGCATGGAATGAAGTGAACCTACTTTGAGAAAAGGTCTGTGACAACCCAGATCACTGTGTTCCCAGAGCTCTCGGGCAATTCTACAATGAAATCCATGGAGATTTCTCTCCATGGTGCTGAAGGGTCGGCCATCAGCTGCAGGGGGTTTTCTCCTGTCTATGTTTAGTGGCAGAACAAATGGGCAGCCTGCTACATAGCTTTCTATATCTTTTTTTAACGAGGGCCACCAGAATTGTCATTTCAGTAAATGTAATGTTTTTACAAAACAAAAGTGACCAGTTAATTTGGGGTTGTGACAAGCTTGCATAGCTTTCAGCCTTTCCCTGGCTGGGATATACAGCTTATTTCCCACCCAAGCTAACCCATCTTTTATTATGCAAGTATGTCTATGGGCACTAAACCACTCATCTGTTTCAAAGGCCTTTTTGAATTCTGTGGTGGTGGTATTGTCTGAAGTAGAGAGGTTGTTCTTTGTCTGAGAGCATGGAACAACCTTAGCCACTAATTGGGAGGCTGGGACCATGGGCTTAATTGTTTCCACCTTGACACTGTTGTATTGCGGTAGTCTGGACAAGGTATCTGTGCCAAAAAGTTTTTCCCTCCTGGTAAATACTTCAAAGTGAAATTAAAGCATTGGATGTACTTGGACAGTGAGGAGGTTGGAGAGGAACCTGAGCCAGTCCTGGACTCTGGGGAAGGCTCTGATGGATCCTCTGCATCAGAAGCAAAGATAGGGCCTGGGTCATCTGATATTTCCCAGCTGCCTACAGAGTCGGAGATAACGGAAGAACAGCTGGAGCCTGTTCCAGATGTGCATATGTACAGAGCTGTCAGGAGAGTAGAACTATTGGCATTTATGGGTGGAAAATAAGCCGAAATAAAAAGTTAGAAAGGAATGTATATATGTATATATGTAAATAAAGAGAATAAAGAAGAGAGAGGAAGAAGCTATCAACAGAGATTGAAGTGATGGTAATAAAATATACTAGAGGAAGTCAGTGGGGATATGTAGTGCCTGACATTTATCAAAATTTATAAATGTGATGTTATGTGTTTTTGTTTTTGTATGTTTTGTATGTGATATATGTTTTTATATTTAATAAAGACTATTTAAAAAAAATACCAGATATTTACCACTTTCAGCATACTTAAAATTGCCATGGTTTTTTGCACATTATTAGCAGTCTTGTTTAGTTTCCTTCTTTCCTTTTTTGTAATTTCTGCTTCATGAAATAATCTCTTTTCATGAGATAATTGCCCATGAAGATAATTGCACTTAGTCACACTAAATAATGAAAAAGATGATGATGACATTCCATCATTATGGGTTCAATTACATGAGATTACTCTGAAAACATTTGATGACCGTTTTGCTATTTTTTCTGTTGATTTATATCATACGTATAAGATCAGAGTGCACCAATATTATTTACTTGAAAACTAAACTAAAACTGGAATCAAAAGCTTACAAGGTTTGCAATCAATGACAGATTAAGTGGAGAGTATACAGCTAGCCTCCTTGTTCGGAAACTGCCTGAAGATCTCAGATTTTAGTTTTTGGGCAGGTAAAAGCAGGACCTCTCTACTCCCTGCACTCCAAATAATATGTAATAAAGGACAAGTTGGCAGAGAGGGACAAAAAGAAATAAAGATACCATGTTTGTTGGGACCACCCACCTTTCCATTGCCTCCCACCCACAACTGCAAGTCATTTATAGGCTTTTTATGTATCATTATAAGCATCCTGAACAGCCAATTAAGTATTTTCAGAACAGGTGTGATATATTAGTTACAGGTTGCCTCCTTCAATAACCGAGTTGCCATAATTTTGCACAAATTGATTCTATTTAAATAAATACATGGACATTTATTGGAGTTCCAACACAACACATAAGAAGGAATCTTGGCTGCTTTGCCAGAAATGCACTTCTGCAAAGAATGTTATTTCTTTTAATGTAACAAAATAACAAAACAAAAAAAAAGATTCCTCTTTAGTTTTGGAGTGGAAAGAGGTTTTGAGTTTTTTTGAGGTCCAATAAACTCGAACAGGGGAAAGACTGTTAAAAACACAGTAAGCACAACTGCAATATATATTTTATCTATCTGTCTCAGTATGTGTACACAATATCTAACCTGCCCTGTCCTGTCCTATTGTCTGTGTATAGGACTAAGTAGTATTTTGGGACAAACCTGGCAGTTCCTTATCTATATATGTGTACAAGGATAGTGCCCCAGAGCCATGATGGATGTACAGTGAGCTGTTCTAGTGAAACTACCATCATTGCTAATAATGTTAGCATAATGGTACAAATTCTTGCTTTATGTACTTAAATAGTATTAATAAAAAATGACTTAAAAGAATGCTTTGATGAGTGCAATTTAAGGATATCTAGATTAGATTTACAAACATGCCATACATGCTAAGAAAAATAGTGTCAGTGGTCCAAAGAAACTTCCCCATCTCCACTCAAAAAAGTGACTTACGACCATTTTTCACACTTACGACTGTTGCAGCATCCCCATGGTCATGAGAGACCAGGTGAGAAGCACCCCTAGATGTGAGTGACATCGAGTTGGCCATGCCCACCCAGTCACATGACCACCTGGCCACATCCACCAAGTCATGCCCACAGAACCACTTGTTAAAAAAATTGAAATCCACCCCTGAGTAAAATATGGGTAAGAATAAACAGAATGTTTATAAAATTCCTCAGGATTAAGCAACAGGGAATAAGTCACAAACAGGTAATGTCATCTTGGTTGTCTATGGAGATTGTCAGTCATCCAGGTCATTTTCAAGAGGTCACTGGACTTTGATTGTCCTTGAAGATGATTTGCTTTTCATTCAAGAAGCTTCTTCAGATAATCAGTTCAGACTAAACTGAAGAAGTTTCTTGGATGAGAAGAGAAACATCTTCAAGGAAAAACAAAGAAAGTCCAGTTGCCTCTTGAAACAGTACCTTTGGGACTGTCATCTTGGTTGTTTAATAAGTTAAATGCTTTTGGTGACATTAGGGAATGTTAACTGGGTATGTGAATGTATATATTTTTATATCGAATAAAGCCATGTTTTAGGCTGAAAATCTGAATGTCTTACTGCAAATGTCAAGTTGATTATATGATACAATGAGGAATGTGTCTTGAAAACTAATGCTTACTAAAATAGCTGTATTTGACAGAGAAAATGGAATAAGCACTGAATTTGTGTATATTGTGGTATTAAAAATGGGAAAAGTAGAATTTTTCAAGATGTTCAAATACTCATGTGAAGTGTTGGTAAAATAGTAATGGTTAGAATATGGTCTTGAAAAAAATGGATGTTTATCAAAAGATATAAAAATATCTATGTAATATGAACATATATGAAAAAAACTATGGTGTGTTAGGAGTAGCAGAAAAGTAGGCTGACTATATGTAGGTGAGAATGGGCTATTTAAGTTCATGTGGAGCTAAACAAAAAGATATAGATGCAAGAGAGAATGGATGCAGAACGAATGTGAAGCAAACACAAAAGTGAATGAAACAAGTGCATTGAGGCACTGTGGTCATATAGAGTGTACTAAATCACAAACAGATGAGGAAGTAGTTTGAAAGGAAGGGGAAGCCAAAGACAGTTACAGTTGGACAGATGTGATGAGATCCTGAAATGACAGAGAAATGAAAGGCATTGTGTGAACTGTTAGATGGACATGAGAGAAGTACGGATGATTTGTCAGAACAGAAATTTATTTATTTATTTATTATTAATTACACTTTTATGCTGCCCAACTCCTGAAGGACTCTGGGAGACTTACAACATAGATAGCAATAGCACTTAGATTTTATATACTGGTTATCAAAGCTTTACAATACTCCCCAAGCAGAAATGTATGGCAAATTATGGTTTTTGTGTAAACGTTTGATTGAACTTTGTTTTCTTTTTCTTTTTTCCCATTTTCATGCTTATAATTTCTTTGGTTAACTACTTCATTTTTTGTTTCTAAATTCTGCACAATATTCTTACAAGGAAATACCCTAATTATGTATGTACACATGATAATAAATTTCTCTGACTTTTCTTGCAGTCCCCCCCCCCCCCCATCTTACTTTCAGTGTGCTTAAGAATTTCTTTCAAATTATTGTTGGTAATGCTTTGGTCTCATTCTTCAAGTAGAAGAAATTATATGTAGCTCAGTGTTGATCTGTGAAGTTCTTGGTGGAAGTTTGGGAACATTAGGAAAAATAGAACAATAAAATATTGTTATGAACATTGGGGGGTTGTGTGTATATAAAATTAATATTGTTTTCAAAACTCAGTTTCTTCAAAGATGTGGATTTTTTTCTCTTTTTAAAATTAAAAAACTACACACACATACATTATATACATTATATATGCATGTGTGTGTGTTTGTATATAAGTATGTATATATTACACACACACACACACACACACATACACAGACACATGTATGTCTATCTATGAAACTATTTGTCAGTTTTAGAAGCCATTTTTCTTAGAAGCTTCCACACTGCCACATTTTAATGCCTGGAAAATTGGGAGGGGGGATTTTAGAGAGAGGTGAAAGTTTGACATAGCAACATTCTTCTTCTGAGTCAAGGCTGGGCTGTCCTGCACCTGGGATAGGAGTGGTTGAAGAAATGTCTCCAGTTGGGGTGACCGGTAATTGGACCATGTGACGGGTGCAGGGGGTGGGTTTTGGATTTGCAGCTACGAAGGGAAAATCCAGAACTTTCAGGTTAGGGTTTTCCCAGATGTGCCAACATGACTTCTCTAAATAAATTCTTACTTGAATTAACTTTGTCTCTGAACTTTGAATGGTCACTAAATGTCAATCTTTGAATGTCAATCTTTCTAGATAGTCAAGAAGGCTTCGGAATGTCACTTATCTTGGTTCCTTGTCATTAAAAGCTTCTTTGTGGCAGATCTGCTTCATTATTTCTTCAAAGTGCTGATTATTGCATCCCCACTGGAAGAACTCCAACAGGGGAGTATTTCCTCCCAACAGAGTAGTGTAAAATGCTTTAAAAAACCCTTCCCCTTTAAGTCAAAGCAAAGGGGGAAAAGAAACTTCCAGGAGAAGAGACAGTATGTCTAGGCATACTGCAAAGAATGTAATAGGAGAGGCAGTTTCTGTAAAAAGTGCAATAAAGATTAGGCTTCCTTCCTGCCTTTCCTACAGGATTATCCCTGTAAAGTAAAAGGAGATTTCTTCCAACAACTGGTTCTCCAAACTGCTTAGAAAGTAGCGAATAGGGGTGAACCAGTAGAAACCCACCCCTGATTTACTTCTATCAAACACCAACCATGCTTTAACATTTCTCCAGTTATATCCTTTACTATTTTTAAAAATACTCTCAACATTTATTATGTTCTTTCATCTATTTCTTTTTGATGCTAAAATTTATGCATCTTAGATTATATTTAGATAATATGTTAATACCAGTATTTAGTTTATAATATTTAGAGTCTCTTCTTTTATTATTCTTTTGCTTTAGTTTATTTTACTTATTTCCTTCTCTGTGTCCCTATTTCTCTAAAATTCTCTACTAACACTACTTAAAAATGGTATGTCCCACATTCAGAAGCTCTCATCACCCAATAATCTTTCATGGGTTCTTTTGGTCTTGTATCATAAACAGTCAACTCAAAATGGAATCCATTCATGAACAGCTGCAGCACTGTCATTGGCTGCATTGGCTAGATCAGCTAGATGTTAAAATATGATGTCTTTTATGACAGTGTGGGAGTTCTGGAGAGACTTGTCTGCAGTGACTTATTGTTAAGAAAAACACAGTTAAATTCAAATACTGAAAAACCAGAATGAACACCAAATTTAATATTTGCAAATGATGGCATAGCTGCCCAAGCCGCAGAAACTCTTATTAACTCATCAGGCTATGTAGAGCCAAGGAAAACAGCACTACAGCAGAGAAACTTTTCTTGCTAACTCTGCTAACCCACAAAAGACATACAGTTGCTTTTGATAGCCTATTAAAAACCCTGCATGTTGGTCTATTGAAATAGTGTGTGTATATGCTTTACATGGAAATATGGTTTTTGACAGAAACAGACTACTTTTAAATTTAATCTCTCTATCTGCTGAGGAGATTTTTGAAAAGCTTATCTGCATTTGACTTGTTCCTTCCCCCCTCTTTCCTGGTATAGCCTAGATTAATTTGTTGAATTCATAGGGGTCCATAAAACAGAGCGAAAGGCTAAAGCTAAGCATGGGAATGTGGGAAACATCTGAAATCCATTTAGCAATGCAGCCTAAAATGTGACAGCTGTGATGGATCACTGCCGTCTGCTAGTGTAGTAGAACCTTGAAGAACACTATGAATTAAGACTGAGCCATGTGCTTTTATATAAGAAAATAAAGTAAGCAAACAAATAAAACCTTCTCTGACAACTTTGATTTGGGTTTCACAGGAAGTCTTTATTGTAGAGCAGAGAAGCATAGAGGCACTTCAAAATATTTCAGATTTAATGCCAATTCTAGTATTTCTCCACACATACAAAAATATCCCTTGCTGAACATTGAGACTAAGTTATTGTGGTAAAGGCATGATTTTGCCAGATGGTATCAGTTGGCTGTTAGAGCTATCAGGAAATAGCTGTTGTGTTCAAAGTGGAAGAGTCAATACACTTTTGCCAAGAAACCGGAATTATGGCATGATGGTAGACCACATAAATTAGAATTTTATAATTCATGCTCTTATCCCTTTAAATAAATAAAAAGTATTAATGACTCCTTGTCTTAGACTAAACATAGTCTATCCTAGGTCTGTATCCAAAACATTGCACCTGAAGCAATATTAATATAGATTTTGGATAGTACTATAAGTTAGTATAAGTTGGATTTCCACCCCGCACCCCAGGGAGGCCGGACCGATCGGTGGTTCCATCCCAGGCACTGATGAACCCAATTGGATTTCAGAGGGAGCTTGGGGAGATTCCTGATTCCCTTGCTCACAGCTTGACTGAGGACTTAGTGGCGGCATGGAATAATGCTGCGGCCGGGGCCTTCGATCGGGTTGTGCCTTTGCGACCTCTCACTGTACGTGGACCTTGGAAGGCTCCTTGGTTTACTGAGGGGCTCTGGGGGATGAAACGGCAGAAGAGATGTCTGGAGTGCTGCTGGGGAGCCAAGAAAACTGAATCTCACCATTAAGAGTCCACATTGGAACTTACTTAGTGGTGATAAAAGTGGCAAGGTGTTCTTTCTTTACCGGTCTTATTGCGTCCGTGGACTGTTGCCCAGCCGCTCTGTTTTGGGTGACTCACTCTGTCCTGAAACCGGGGGAGATTGAGGAACCCGTGCAGGGTAGAGCTGAGGAGTTTGCTCAGTTCTTGTTGGACAAAATCGCTCAGATTTGGTCGGACTTGGACTCTAGCTGGACAGGATCTGTTGAGGTCATTGGGGTGAGTGTTAGTCCAGTTATCTGGGAACAGTTTGTCCTTATGGCTCTTGATGATGTGGATAAGGTCATAGGTGCAATGAATGCCACCACCTGTTTCTTGGACCCGTGTCCCTCCTGGCTAGTTTCGGCTGGCCAAGAGGTTACACGCAGTTGGCTCCAGGTGGTGATTAACACCTTGAGTGAGGGATACTTCCTGCCATCCTTGAAGGAGGTGGTGGTGAGGTCCCTCCTCAAGAAGCCCTCCCTGGACCTGACTGTTTTGAACAAATTTTGTCTGGTCTCCAACCTCCCCTTTTTATGGAAGGTTGTTGAGAAGGTGGTGGCATTTCAGCTCCTGCATACCTTGAAGGAAGATGATTATCTAAATCCCCTTCAGGCTGGTTTCAGGCCCGGGTACAGTTCTGAGATGGCATTGGTCGCACTAGCAGATCTGGTGGGGCCAGGATGGGGGAGCTTCCTCTGTCCTGGTGCTTGTTGACCTCTTTGCGGCTTTCAATTGCATTGACCATGGTATCCTTCTGGGGCAGCTTAGGGGATTGGGAGTGGGAGGCACCATTTTACGGTGGTTCTCCTCCTATCTCTCAGGCCGTACCCAGTTGGTGTTGTTGGGGGACAGAGATCTGACCCGAGGCCCCTGCCATGCGAGGTGCCACAGGGCTCGGTTCTCTCCCCCCTCCTATTTATCATATACATGAAACCGCTGGGTGAGATCATCCAGCACGGGGTTGGATACCATCAGTATGCTGATGATACCCAGTTATATATCTCTGTCCTGGGCCGAACTAGTGATGCCATCGAGGTGATGTCCTGGTGCCTGGAGGCTGTGAGGATCTGGATGGAACCAACAGGCTCAG
>JANHGC010004757.1:5540-15859 GCA_027560395.1 Boaedon fuliginosus | reverse complement strand
CCATCCACAACATCAAAAAATACATCTGCGCACATGGCCTTTTAGCCTCGCCGGTAACTAGCTCATGCATGCACACCACGCCTTTTCAGCCTCAGAGCTCCCTTAGCCATGATTATTTATATTGAACAGGTGATTGGCACTAAAGTCGCCACAAAGCAGCAAGCGATTTGGGCACCAAAAAGGCAGAATGGAGGGGTGGTGGTGATGGCAAAGGGAACAGCTCCTTACTTGTTTTGTTGTCTCCCTTTCACACGCCGCTTCTTCTTTGCCTGCAATACCAATTTTCAATCTTCAAATCTGATGCTGGGGGTCCAATTTCTTTGATTGTTTTAGCTTACCCGTCTCCACACCAGTTTGGAATTCTTATTTCCTCTCCTGCCCTTGCTTTCCCGGGATGGTTCCAGACTTATTGGCAGCCATTAAGGCGCCCCCCTTCCCGGCCCTTGGCAAGGAGTACACGGTGAGTGGGGAGGGGGTTTGCGCATGCCCCCTCAAACCTACTCCCACACTCCTTTGCTTCCCTCCCCTACAGGGAGGTTTATACCCTTTTAAGGGTCCTCGGACCGGGCGGCCTGGGGCAAAAGGCACGGAGCTCACGTCTTTGCTTCCAGTATCGCCGGAAGTCCACCTGAAGACATTCAGCACATGTATCATTGTTTTTTGGTGGTATTAAAACCTGAACCACCTCTTCTTGCATTGACTTAAACTGAGGTTTTCGGGACAAGGCATCTGCAAAAAATTCCTCCTGCCAGGCACAAACCGTAATCTGAAGTGGAAATATTGTGCCCACCTGCCCTGTTTTGGTGATAACTTTCATGACTTTTGCAGAGCCTCTATATTTTTATGGTCAGTTCAGACCTCGAAGGACTCCTCCAGACCCTCCAATAAATGTCTCCAAGTGCTAAGCTCCCATTTCACGGCAAACATCTCTTTTTCCCAGATCACCCAAGATTATTCTGCAGGTGTTAACTTACAAGACATATAGGCACAAGGATGTAGTATGCCTTCACAATGAATAGTACAATTCCACTACCCTTATTCTTCAGAGGTGTGGAGGGTACATCAGATCCCTTCCTTGGTGTCACCATGCTAGGTACATTCAAGCATTCCGCCCCCCAGTGGCCAATTTGATTGCACCGGAAACAACGAAATGATGGATGAGCAATTGGCATCCCTGGTGATTGCTGTTCTATTAAAAAAACACCTCTTCCCCAGAAACATCGGCAGGCATTCGGTCCCCCCTTCTTTGTGCTGCAGGCTGACTCGCCCATGTTTTACAATTCGTAGCATGAAGACCAGCATTGATGTCCACAGCAGCCTGAAACCACTCTGCTAACTGAAGGGGGACCCTCCCTCACCAGACAGGATTGATGAATATCCCAGTCCAACCCCATGCTGAAATGGTGCACCAAAAGCTGTTCTGGCCAAATTTCGGAATTCACGAACATAGTCCTTAGCTAACCTCTCTGTTTCAGAACCATAATATCCGCAGCTGCCTGGTGAGTTTGCGTGATGTCCTCAAATCTTGCCCGTAAACTCTCTAGAAACAATCCCAGGTCTCCCAATTTACAGGCATGGGTGCTATGTAGATCAGCCACCCAATTAGCAGCTTCCCCCTCCAGGATCCTAGTTACCGCCTCTACCATAGCTCAGGTTAAGTCATACCACAGGTAGTATTTATCCATGTGGCTTAACACCCTGCTAATGAACATTGCCACATGACTGGAGTCACCACTGAATGTAGCCTGGAGAAGAGGGGGGTCTCAGAACTGGCCAGGTACCCAAGATGGTATATGAAGGCTCTCCATTACTGCCCTGGTTCTGTCCTCCCCTCTGGGTGGTTCCTGTTTCTGTTCATAACCCCCTTGTGGTCTATCTCATCCCACGTCCATGGTCTTTCCTGGTCCTGGGGTAGCCAAGATGTCATCCATGGTATATCAAAACTCCACTGTCTTGGATCTTCTATCCCCCGGCCTGCCCTCATTGCAAGTCAATATGGAGAGGATAGCTGTGGAAACCACCACCCCCTCTGCCACTAATACGATGGCTCTCTGATCCTGCTGGTTCCCCATAACTGGCCTCCTCAAACAATTCCCGAAGAGCTTCCATGGTAGTACTGCCTATAGCAGTCAAAATACTCCCTTCACCATCCTCTTCCTCAATCCACCATCTCACCTTCCAACCCTGCAGTCTCACAGGGAACATGGGAGCCAGGATCACCTCTGCCATGCCGCACTTTCGGTCTAACCACCTGTTCGACCTCCCATCCAGGCAACCCCACTCCAGAACATTGCCCTTGGTTCCTGCCAGCATTGCGTCCTTCCAACTAACACCCAAATCCATTTCACCACATCCTCCTGTGCTCCGAACTCATCCGCCTGGGCCCAGCAGCGACTCCACAGCCTCAGCACCTCCACCCATGGCTCCTGGCTCACCTCCCTCTTCTGTTTCATCCAGAGCTGTGTGAAACCCGTCCTCCAAGTTCTCACTCATATAATCACTCCGTGCCTTCACAAACCAGGGGAGACTTGACTTTCTCTCCGGCTATTGTCACTTGGCAGCAGTTGAAATAAAGACAGATCCAAGAATGATTATTTGTGGCAAATCTTTACTCCAAACCCTCGCAACTACGTACAAACCGCAGAACTACTATGCTTAAAGTCAAATCTGTAAGCCACTGCTACAATAGCATATTTATAAAAATACAAGGCAAAAGACCTTCTAGGCAGTGCCGACCCTCTGGAACCAGCTCCCAATAGAGATCGGGACCATCCCCACTTTGTTGGCCTTCCGCAAAGCTGCAAAGACCTGACTTTGTCAGTCGGCCTGGAACTGATTTGCCCCTTCCTTGAATGTGTTGATCGTTAGCTTAGTCTTTTTATATTGTATTACATTGTATTTTAATTGTTCTTAGCTACCTCAAGTTCCTCTTAACTGGGTAAGTGAGGCGGGGTATAAATCTAATAAAATAAATAATAAATAAAATAAATAGGCACCGCCCTGTGCTGTGCACTCGTGCACACCCAGAAGCAACCATCACCATTGTGCCCATAATATCAAACGCCAGATGCCAACTCAGTGTAAGTCCGTGCTGAACTATCTCCCCACCCCCCGATCCAATGTCGGACCTGGTATGGGTAATGACACATACATCTGTATTTTCTTCTAACATTTGCACTTTTGTGCATATTATTTTGTGCATATTATCAAGCTGGGAAACATTAAAAATCTGAATAAGAGGAAATCATGTTGTATAATAAAGTGTTTATCTTGCTATTAGTTTTGTTTTCATTTAAATGAATTCAGAAACAATTTTCAAGTAAAGCAATAAGTTTATTTTTATCAATAGGATACTTCTAGCCAAACTGAAGGATCCCATTCATATGTGAAACAAGACCTGCTCTTAAATCTGTGCTGTGTCAATAATTTTGTTTTATCAGAAAGGCATTCTGGTTTATATGATAGGGTAGGGCTGGGATCAAAGGAGTAGATCCATAGTATGCACCCAAATTGCTGTTATTCTATGCAAGCAGCAGCTTACCATCTTAATAAAAAAGAAGTTTAAGTAGTGTTTAATTCCAATAGTAATCTATTTTGGCTCTTTCCACATAAACCACCTGTCTCAGCTTTTTGACATTCCTGGAATTGAAATGCCAGAATGTTTGAGAGCTGCATCTCACTGCCTTTGGCAAGAGTATTGATTAATCAGTAACCCAGGAAGAGGGTTACTCTTCTAACTGGACTAAAAGAAAAGGCAAAAATTAGGTGGTGATAAACAGAATTAAAATTATCATAGATCCATTTTGTTTCCAGGGTTGGTAGAACAGAGATAGAGAAAAGGATTTGGAGGAGGAGCACATAGGAGCACTTTATTAGGAAAATATCCTTGCAGATCAAGAACATTCCATTTCTAGGGTGATACGTTGGCTAAAGCTAACCGTTAGCTCTCTAGATGAGCAAAGGATTGATTGTGAAAACTCTCAATTCTATTTCTTTGACAGATATAAAGACACAAAAGGATAGTTTAAATTATGATAAAGAAAATGATAATCCTCAAGTCCCTTGCCCCCATCAAATACATGTTGACATCAATGCCAGGAATTTCTGAGAGGCAAGAACAAGCATAGAAATAAATGATTAACAATGAAAGAGTTAGAGCTCAGCTTCTCCTAAAGGGAGATACAAAAGTTCTTGAATGATTTGTGGGCTCTGTTAAGACTGAGAAGAAAAAAGAATTGGTTTAATACATGGAGGTTTATCGCTGGGTAATGGAGTTCAGTCACAAGTAGACTGACAAATCTAATTAAAAAAAAATCTTAAGTGTTATTTCTAAAGTAGTTTCTGGCCTTCTTTCATAAAAATTGTAAAACTTCACATCTTGATAAAATGAAGATATAATCTAAGTACTGGGTTCATATATGATGAAAAGAATCAAGTTTTTCATTATCCATTTATTCAAGTACAAAGTAAGCTACTCATAAAAGAAAAACTAATGGGGTGTTCTGTTTTATTTTGCAGAACAGACATCTTGAAAACTGCCATGTTGAAAATCAGTTTCAGCTCTCCTTGCTTCTCTGGGCCGTTCCTGGTGAATGGATTGTTACAAAACAGACACCCATGGCTTTAGTTTCATGAGCCATCCTGTGAAGCAACTCAACGAGAGTTGGTTTCTTATAAGTGCAAAAAATACAATTCAGGGCAAACTTTCCCTTCTCTAGCCTCAATGTGCACTATAGAAATTTAATAAGAGGGAACCTCAGATTAGTCAATTCTGTGTTCAGATTTACCTTTGTTAGTAAGTATAGCTGTGATAGCTTCTGACACCAACATTGGTAGCACTTTCATCTGTTCAGTTTAAATCTGGAAAGTTAGGGAGGGCACTTTAACAGTTTAATCAACTCCTAACAATGGATTATGCTAACTAGGCTGCAGATTATGGTAATGCATATAAATATAATATGCATATAATATAAATGTATATAAATATATAAAATGGCACAAAGTATTTTATAGATGTTTACAACTTTATCAATTATTTGAGGTAGGCCTCAGATTATAATCAGTTGCTTAATATGTTCAAAGGAGCCCAAAAAAGCTATTATGTTCCAGTTTCAAAGTTATGACAGCCACTCACACTTATACCTACCCTCATGTGATTACAGTTTGGGACTTGGCAACAAGCTCATCTTTACAGCCATTTGCATTGTCCCATGGTCACGTGATCCTATGTTTCTAAGTGTTTTGCCCATTTAGGGTGTTTACTTTTGGTTTCTGGGGGAAAAAATCCATTGGGTATAATGAATTTGCTTAATGACCACGGCATTTGCTTAATGAGTCCTGCAAAAAATGTCATAAAACTGTATTGATCAAATGGTGACTATAATTCTGGGCTCAGTTAGGGCCATAAGTAAGTGACTACCTGTAGACAGATAATATAGTAATACATGTTGAAAATATCATGAAACAGAAGTGGTATTTGTACCACTTCTATTTGTACATATCCATATGTAGCAGATATGTAAATTAGCTCAAAATATATATAGTATAATGGAAAAATATATGCAATATAATGAAGAAAATCTTGGAAATTATGTTTGAAACGTAAACATAACTTTTCTACTAGATATAAACTCATGGGGAAAAAACAAAAAAAAAATTAATTAGATACATGTTTACAGCAGTGAGAATAAATTTTGATAATTACTGGGAGAAAGGCATAACCCAACAAATGCTGAGAACTGAAACTTGGAAAAAATGTAGCAATGGCAAATGAATGGTATACCTGCATAATGGATGTTTATCTCTTCCTCCAAGGGCTTGGCGGAATTTTTAATCCTGATAGTAGCCATACAAACAAAAAAAATAGATATCCCAAAAGTTAAGAATTAAGTGGAGTCTATTGAGTGTGAGTGGTGTCTCATTTGGAACTGTCCAAGGTTCTGTTTTCTTCAGGTCTTTAAATTGTTTCATTTGTGGGGGGCTGGGGTGTGTGACTACTGTGTCTTGAAGATATCTAACTTGACTGGCCTCATTTATTTAAGCTGACCTTCTCATCCTGGATCCTATTCTAACAGATACTGTTGGATTTTCCTCTGATCTTTAGGTACTAACAGTAGCTTTTTCCTCTACAGAAACCACCTAATCAAGGCTATCTTTCAGTTTCAGTTTTGCTTGTAAAGCAATAATAGTAACCACTACCTCAGCCAAGTGCTTTGTCAGCTTTTAAAAATATTTAAAAGCTAAATAGAATCCCAAGCCCTGATGCAGCTCTTTAGTAAGCAAAGTACAAAACAGGGGTGAAGATAATGTCCTTGGAGACAACTCATTTGTATGCACTTAGTCAGTGGTCTCTTATTTCCAAAGACCTTTGTTTTTTAACCTGTGTTTAACCAGAGTGTTTTCCTTGCATTTTAAATCGAAAGAAGTTTTCACAATACTACCAAACCAGCATCATGAAGGCCATTTTACAAAACAGGGACCTCCTTTCTTATCATTCAAGTTTTACTAAAGTTAGTTGACTTACTTCAGGTGTGCTTCTTAGAAGTCACTGATAAGTTCACCTGCCCTTCTGTCTCTCTCTCTCTATCTCTCTCTCACTCCACAAAATCAATCTATTCTTGTCATCAGTTCTTTCTCCTGTTGAAAGGTATCCTATATTGATTAGGTTGTAGCAGATGAGATGGAAAAAAGGTTGTACAGATAGATAGACAAACAAAAGAATAAGAATAGGACAGGATTTCTGAAATGACAGGAAGGAGTGTGAGCCTAGGAGGGCTTCAATCTATATTCAGACCAAAAAGAATCAGATATTTCAGGTTGCAAGCTTCTTGCACATCTTGAAAAGTTGTAGTATTGGTTGTGATAAGACTGAAGGATCAAAGGGTCTCAGATTTGTATCTCTGCATTCACTTTGTCTGTAACTTCCTTATGCATTACAGCAAAATAATCAATGCTTCTAATTAACCCCATTACAATTCTATTCATAATGCCAGAACAAAATTTCACAAAAAATGTCAGTACAGTATGTTGATAGACTAGTTTTTGCATATAAAAATCCAACCAAGTAATCTGGGGACTTATTATAAATATAATAGTAAGAATGACCCAGTGTATCAAGAAGGTACTGCCTTAAGGTTTATCATATTAAATTAAGGGATGCCTACCTTAAAATATTACCTTTCAGGCAACTGAATCATCCATTTTTTATTTACAGTTTTAGAAGAAACAAAGAAAAAGAAAAACCTACTTAAAATATATGTAATTAAATATGCTAACACATGTCAGCTTTTCATCAGTTCATAGCTACAGTATTTTTTTCTATCCTTTCCCTCCATGTCTGATCTTCAACATAAGTCTGTTATACAGATTAGTCTAGAAAAAATCAATTAATTAAAGATTGTCCAATGAGCTTCATGACTATGTGAGAATTTGAACCAGAGTTTACTAAGGCCCAATGTGACATTCAGCTAAGTACACCACTAAGTCATAAAGGTATTCATCAACTATTATATCTACTCATATACACTACGCTATGATTACACTGAAAAAAACAGATCAAAAATATATGATTTTCATTATGAATTCCCTCAGTAACTTAAGTAATGTTGCCTGCTGAGGTCAAGCACCTACCAAACAGTTAATTCTGGCACCACTCTCTTCTGGACTAATGATGTCCCCAGATGGCACAGAGAGAACATTATTTACTGAGGACACCAAGCAAGCAATTGTTCTTCAAGAGACAGTAATAAATCTTGTCACATTTCAGTGAGTCCATCACTGTTACTCATGGCTGCAATGATGCAGAGCTCTGTTTATCCCTTCTCCTTGAATATTGATGCTGTATAGAAAAACTTTTTTCTTTTTACCAACCAATCCGAAAGGCACCAGTGATTTTATTTTTAAATTATCATTGGAATAAATAGTTAATTACACAAATATATTTTATTTTTAAGATAAGGTTATGTCTACCTTGCAAAGTTATTCAATTCTCATTGTGTTCTTTTTAGTCCAAAAGATAAAATTTAACTAGCATCCAAGATCATGATGGAGAACCAGAACTACCATTACAGTGTTTTGCCTTAGAGCTTCAAGGAAAATGAAGATGAAAAGATAGGAAAGAAAAGAGTAGAAAGAAATATAAGATAATTTTAAAAAACTGATAGAGGATTATAAGGCAGGAGAAATAGCCCATGAGGGCAAAGTAGATTAGAAGAACTGAGAATTACACTGAATATTTATGTGACTGCTGGTGATGGGCCATGCAGAACTAGCCATTTGTATAAAATGCCATTTGACTGTGAACTAAAGACAACTGATGTGGCCTTGTGTTGCAGAGGATGAATAGTATAAAATATTTACTGTTGAGTAGGATAATTAGCAATTGATGAAGAAGAAATAGAAAACCACCTTACTATTAGAATAGAAGCCAGGAAATTGGTAAAATGGCCTATCTCTGGACTGAGATAATTGGATATAAGGCTCCCTGCATATCTTTTTGATTAGGTGAGAGCAGAGGAAGAAAGAGCTAACCTGCTTATGATAAATAAGAAGTTTACAGAGTTGGGGACATATTTAACCATTTATTTGAGGCCTATAGGAGGCCAACGGGAGAGATTAAAAATAAAGAAGTTGAAGATGGAAGAATAATAGCCAGATGAGTAGAGGATCTATGACAGGAAATTAGGGTCAAGTTATTCCAAAGGAAGACAAATTGGAAATTTGATGTCATTCTCTATTTCCAGCTATTCAACCTTGTCTGGTGAGTTGTATTATTTTGTTAACCTGTAGTAAAAATGCTCAATGTGTCAATATCAATATGAATCACTTACTGTATTTTAATAATTTTACAAACAAAATTGGCTGGTAGCTCTGAACACATCTTAGAATTACTAATGGCTCATGAAGGTTTGTTTCAAAACTAGCCATAAACTTAGACTGAACCATGATAACTAGGCTATGTTGCCTAGGAATTCAAAACATTATAGTCCTAACACATATGAAAAAGACCAGAGGAACATTTATCCCCATCATGCTATTGTTGAAATGTGGCCTGCATAGACTATCTTCCTTTGTGCAGTTCTGCCTCCCTTTCCCCAGGAAACTGCACTCATTGCCCTTTGAAACAAAATGAACAAAGTAAGGGAAGCAATGGATAGGATAGGTATTGATGTCAAGGCTTGTGCCAAGAAATGAAGGCTTATAGAGCAATCTAAGCTGATGAAAAGGCAAGCCTAACACAATTTTACTAAATGTAACCTATTCAATGTCTCAAGAGGGCAGTTATTAATCATACTGAGAAAGACAAATGGCCATTAACTCATTCTCCAAAGGACAATAACTCTACTAATAACGAGACCCAACTCTCTAACAGTGATCTTTGATAACTGCAAAGTTGCATAAAGAATGGTATTTCATTAAGCAATGTGGAATACCAGTAATAAATATTGAAACTATTAAATTTGCTAACAAAAGACTGATGTCCCAAGAAAGAATTCAAAATCCACTCCACCCCCCACATATCTAAAAAAATCTTGAAAGTTCTATCATTGTTTTCTCTCTCTCTTTTAAGTACAGTTTAAGTTGTGGCATTTGCTTTCTTCTTTTCTTTCCAATATTTTGGAGATCATTATATCTAAGATATCATCCAAGGTAGTTTAAGCCTAAATCCTCTTCCTGCCTCTTAATTTTACCACCTTCTTTGTACATTACACTTTTCTGGTTGGGGAAACAATAAAAATTGATTTAATCAGCTTAGGTTGGCAGTGTACATAAAGTATAGGGAGATCTGTTTCAAAGAAATGTGGAAATAAGAACCAGGATGAGGTGAGTGGCCAGTGGTTTGAAGCAAAAGAAGTTAAATATTCCTTATTATTAGCTGTCAAGGCATATGAAATATATACAGAATATATAATATAGAGAGA
Organism: Boaedon fuliginosus; assembly: GCA_027560395.1. Taxonomy (NCBI): domain Eukaryota; kingdom Metazoa; phylum Chordata; class Lepidosauria; order Squamata; family Lamprophiidae; genus Boaedon; species Boaedon fuliginosus. The sequence goes on along the minus strand of JANHGC010004757.1, from coordinate 5,939 downwards.
TAGGAGAAAAACTGCAGTCATTGGCTTGGTCCTTTATTCACCAGTCCCAATCTCATAGCTACATATTTAATAAATCATAAATAAACAAAAGCAGAACACCCATATATGCAAACACATCCACAACCACCCCTACACATCTATATAAGTCATTCATAGTTTTTCATTTAGTAGGGAAGCAGTATAGTGCATTAAGGGTGGAGTTTGTGAGCCTATGAACTTATGGGTGATTTGCTTATAAATTCTTCTTCCCAATTCTTCCCAATGTTTTGAATATGAGACATTATGCAGCAAGCACTGGCTAAAGCCAGTGCCTGTAGATTCCAAACAGCTATCTATCTATCTATCTATCTATCTATCTATCTATCTATCTATCTATCTATCTATCTATCTATCTATCTA
>JANHGC010004756.1:338900-349722 GCA_027560395.1 Boaedon fuliginosus | reverse complement strand
CAGAAGTGGGGTCTGAGCACATGTGCTCGCCCCTATATACCCCCCCACTAGCCCCTCCTTACACCCAGGAGGCTTGAGGTTGCGAAATTTCCTGTTGAGCCCTTTCTCTCTCTTGATCGCCATCTGGTGGTGAAAAGGCTTTTTTTCTATATATATATATAACATGGAAAAATTCCAACATTTCCTTAATGTTTTTTATGCTTAATTCATTTCTTTGTGAGCTCCAAAATTCAAATCGTCTGATTCATGAAAATTGTTACCTCTTTTCTTCTTTCTACACCATATATTTAAATATATATCAATAATTAAGTCAAAAAATAAATCCATTTTCCAGATTTCTCATTTCTCTAGCTTCTTCACTTTCCCTTCACTTGTTCATTAATATTTCCAATTTTCATATTATTTGTATTTTTTCTTTTGAACAGTTAGGATACCAAAAAAAAGGGATCATACAATTTCAATTTACAAATTGCATCTTATTTCTTCAATTCCATTCCTATTCCTTTAAATTTCATTAATGTTTTTATATTCATATTTTATATTCAATTCATTTCTTTATAAACTTTTTTTAAATTTAATTCCTTGTAAATATTAAAACTTGAAATATCTAGTTTAGAGTAATTTTCATGCCTCTTCTCCTTTCTATATGTTATAATCAGTCACATGTCAGCACTTAGATTTAAGCATTTAACTCATTTCCCAATGTTCTCCTTTCATTAATAAACAAAGAAACCGTTTTTCAAAAATCCATTCCCCTAATATATAATAAAAAAGAAAGACAGGGAAAAAAAAGAAAAAGATAAAATATAGAAATAAAAAGTAACAGAGATATGTTGTACTAAGTCATATATCACCATTAAGACCACATAGTAAATCCATTTTCTAAGTTTCTGATTTCTTCAGCTTCTTCACTTCCCCTTCATTCCAATTAAGTTCATCAATATTATCAATTTTCCTTCTATTTTCATTTTCTCTTCTTAAATAGTTATAATTCCAAAGGAGAAAAATTCCATATCATTATAATTTGCACATTACATCTTACTTCTTCAATTCTATTCCAGTTCAGTTATTTTCCATTATTATCTGATATTTTAATTCATTTCTTTCTAGACCTTAAAAATAAATCATCTGATTTGTAGCAATTTATCTCTTCTCTTTTCCCAGTTCCCCTTCATTCCAATTAAATTCATTAGCAAATTTAACTTCTATTTTATCTCTATTTAGTCATTTATAAGTATGCTCAATTAGAAAAGAAGCCATTTTTTAGAGTTAAAAAAATAGTATAAATATAGAAAAATAGATTAGAAAAAGGAAAGAAGAAAGAATCAAACATCCTGAATATAGTTTTAAATACAATTGCTCTCGTGCTTAGCTCATTGTATTTCTATGCCTCCCCCCCTTTCTTCCACTCTGCAAATTTCTTAACCGTTGTCCCTCTTCCGCATGTTTCTTAAGTCTCTTTGCTTTGATGGGCCAATCTGGTGTTGCCATCTTCTTAATCCTTGCCTCCGTATGTTATCACATGCTCGCCTCCACCAATCTCTTTCCCCCCATCTCTCAGTCTTTCCATGATACTCTGTTTTCCATCTTGTTTTCTTTCTCACCGATCGTCATTTATTCATTTTAATAGGTGTCTGTTTTTTCCTTTTCTTTTTCATGTGCGCAGCGGCTTTAGGCAGATTAATTATCCTCTTTGGTTTTTTCTCAATTGGTTTATTCTGTATTTTTTCTGATTTAGTCATTATTTCAAGCATCTGCGCAAACATTTCTCTCATTTGTATTTGGAAATTCCAAAAGTCATTTCTCATCTCCTCCATTTCATATCGGTTCAAAGGATTTAATGTTAGTCCAAGTAACACAAATCAGTCAGTCTCTATCTCAGTTCAAATAAATTCAATCCATTCCTCGTCATTCACTCCAATCCAGTCCTTTTCTTTTTCTCGCCCTTTTTTTTGGGGAGTTAAGAAACCTCCCACTGGTCTTCACAGTCGATCACCATGCGGGGGCTTTTTTCCATCCGTTTCCAATTTAAGTTCGCTGCTTCCTTACTGTTTAGAAATTCCACATTTATATTTTTGGGGCTTTATTTTCAAGATATATAGTCACTCACCCCTTCACCTCAAACTGATCTTTCATGATCCTCCTGCTCAAATCTTAGTCTGGTGTTCCGACATGGCTTAATGGCCACCCCCAGGGCACCGCTTCGTCTGTCGATGGCTTCAGGTGGTGAATGGATCAGCAGGAGAGATGCGGCTCTCCTATACCGATCCAGACGTCCTCCCCAGGCTTAGTCCTCCCCACACTTAGCTCCTAGAGGGCTCAGGCTCCTCTAGGAGCCCACCGTCAGGGAAGCCAGGGCCGAAACAACGGAGGTAGTGGATTTATTGCCCTGTCCCGTCGGGTCTGAAACCAGACGTTTATGTCAGCTGAACTTCAAGTGGAAAGATCGGGGGGGAGGTGTATTCAGCCAGTTTGGCCCAGTTCACGCTAACCAGTGGTAGTAATTTGCTGGGGTTCATCAAACTGGCAAATATCACCCCTGGCTGGCCCCGCCCTACCCCTAGTCCTTTTCATTAAACTAGACATGTCCAATTCCTGCTAGAACCTGGAATCTGGTGGGACAGCAAGAAGTAATTGGAGAGATGGGTTTTTTTATAAAAGGGGTGAGGTTTTAATTGCAATATTGTGTCTCCCATCTTTCTGATTTTGTCTCTTTTTCAGTCTCCCTCTTTTTCATGCACACGCAACTTGAAGAATACCTACATCTGTGATCTGTGCTTCTAAAAGTAATACAATAGCATAATGGTTCTCATGCTTGCTTAAAATTGCAGGTTTGAAACTTTACAGAATTTTTTAATCCCTTTGTTTCCTTCCCCAAGCTCTCTCATTTTCTGCTGGGATTAAAAATCAAAATAAATCTACTACTGCACCACTTCACCTTCTTGTCAGTCCTTCAAATAAGAAGAAGGGAAACAGCCTTTGGAAAGTAGAGCAGGAAAATCTGCCCAGAAGTGACATTTGCAGTGAGCAATGGTTGGATTCAGAGCAACGTCATCCATTCTTGCCCACCACAAATGCTTGCTGGTCTGTGAACAGCAGCACATGTCAGGATTCCAACCTATGCTCTAATAAAATTAAGAGTCTCAAGCCATTTAGCAAGAATAATCCAGTTGTTAGGAGCACCATGTCGGCTTCCCCCAATTCTCCCCTTCCCCACAATTCTGGCTTCTCCCAATTCACCCCTTGCCTCTGACCCTGTTTCTGCCCCACCCCCCTAAAAGAGTGTGTCACCAGTCACATTCTCCAACAAAGCAATTTTGCGGGTCATAGAAACCACTCCCTCCAGTCATTGTGGGTTTCCTTGGAGATCACCTTGGCTTCGGCTGGCTAGCCTTGTTTTGACTGAGGTGTCTTAATTCCTTGGTGCAGCTGCGAGGTGTGATTCCCATCTGCCTGCCTATGGCAACTTGGGAGCAGTCCGGGAACGCTTCGCGAGTTGACAACACAGATAAGTCCTTCATGTTTAAGGACCTTGTCTGCAGGCTTTTGTTTGCCCTCCTTAACATCCAAGATGAGAAATTAACAATTAGGAATAATTAGGAATAGGGAATTGCTGCTCATTAGTTCTACAACCGAGACTGCAATCCTTATAAACATTTACTCGGCAATAAGACTTACCGACCTCAGTGGGACCTGCTGCTTCAGAAGGATGGGGTGGGGGGTGGAGTTGAATTTGCTGCCCTAATGGCTTCATTCAACATTACAATGCTATGAATAATGTACAGGATTACACTGCAAAAGAAAAGGCCAAGATGATCTCGGAAGCAGGATGATGCTATCACTAGAGAGAGTACAGGATTTGTTATTTGTTCTGCACCCATTGTTGCTTATGGAAACTTGGTTTTCTGAGATAATATAATACATTATTCAGCAAACTGTACTTGTAGCTTTGACGGGGATCCTGCTTCTGATGTAGTTGATTGTTTATCTTCCCTGGGTATTGTAGGGGGAGAACACGTTGTCAGAATCTTGTGCTGAGGAACACTTTTGGTGAGAAACAGGTGCTTTGGGCACATGTGCTCCTTTTGGCCACATTCTCAGCAAGAGACTTTTTAGTACGTCAATGAAAAGCTGAGGTGAAGAAGCCAACTTTGTTTTTTTCATTTGAACGTTTAGTCAAGAGCCGGGGTGGTACAGTGGTTAGAATGCAGTCTTGCAGGCTGACTCTATTCACTGCCAGGATTTGATCCTGACTGGCTCAAAGTGGTAAAATGAGGAGCCAGATTGTTGGGGGCAATATGCTGACTCTGTAAACCACTTAGAAAGGGCTGTAAAGCACTACGAAATGTTATGTAAGTCTAAATGCTATTGCTATTGCTATTGCTAATGATAACTGCTGGCAACAGCCTGGCAACTCCCTACAATTTTCTTGGAATGTTTTCAGAAGTAGTTTGTCATTGCCTTCTTCCAAAGGCTGAGACAGAGTGACTGGCCCAAGGTCATTCAGCTGGCTTCATCCCTAAGGTAGAATTTATGTTCTCCCAGTTTCTATCCTGATGATTTAACTATTACACCAAACAGGGTCAGATGGCTCATTTGAACATAGCATAGTTATTACACCACATTATTTGGATGTAAATTTCTTATTTTTTTTACTTATTTACAAGCACTAACATGCCACTCCAGTGGCTCTAAGTGGTTTACAGGCACTTTTAAAATACGGTTAAAAATCAATCAGAACAATATAACAATCAGCAATAAATTGTTTGACTACACTGTCCCCAATGAGCCTCTGGGGGCAGCACCTCTCAGCACTGCACCTGTTGGCACCTGCAGAGGGAGATGTTGTCTCGCCGCTATAAAAGGAGCGTGCATGCTCCTCCATCTTAGATCTTTCTTGCTCTACCTACCTGTAAGCATGTAGTCTCCTCTGAGACACCTATTTTTTTTCCCTATCCCTTTTATTTTACTATTAAACATTTATATTCTGGAACCTGCTTGTGTTGAGTGGCTTGTCCAAAGATCCTAACCCAGGGGTGGGCATATTATGGCCCGGGGGCCACATCCAGCCCGCTGGTCTTTATAATCCGGCCCACCGAACATTAGTACAGAATTGTGTAAATCAAATCATATCATGATTATGACTGCATTCATTTGACCTTGTCCTGTAACACCCGGCGTTCCACCTGGTGGCGCATTAGGCGCAGTGATACATTGACTTGATCTTGCACTGCCCGGGCTACTCTTGTCTCTTTGACTCACCTACTGCTCTGAACCCATCCGCACCAATGAGTGGGCCAAAGAAAAGAAAAGTCGACAGTGAGTGCTGAGTGTTTAATAAGGGATGGACAACTAAATGCTTTCTTCACTGAAGTATTTTTTCTGTTTCTGTTTGATATGCATGTATCAAATGGCCCGGCCCGTCCGTCAATTTTTTAAAAGTCAATGTGGCCCCCGAAGCCAAAAAGTTTGCCCACCCCTGTCCTAACCTCAAATCCCAATCAACGACAGTAACAAACACGGAAACCTTGATCCTCATTCAGTACATTGAAAGAATAAAAATAAAAAGCAATCAGTTTACAACTCATGCCCAATCCATCCACAAAGTTCTTGGGAAAAGAAGTTTTAATGGCCTTCCTAATTTTGGGAGGTATGCTGTTCCAAAGAAGGGAGATCATCATTGAAAAGGGACATCTTCCCTGGACCTCGATGAGATGGGAAATTTTTTATCCTGGTTAATTGGGAGTCAGAAGCAATTATTTTGATTTGATCTTGCTGTCACTCTACTTGGGGTTCCAGAGACGGCGGCCTGTAATTTATTATAACCACAGACACTGAATGTATCACAACAAGATACACTCAGGTGTTTTTCCCAGAGCTTGTCCTGGATCTTGTTGGCTATTCCCTCCATCTCCTTTTGGAAAGGGGAATTTACAGTCTCATTGCAAAGATAGCAGACCAAACATTTGATCCAAATCAGCCTCTCTTTTGGTGCATCAGGGCTTGTCAAGATAGAACTCCAGAAATCTTACCAATCATGGCTTCTGTAGAACAAAGGAACCATCATATCTTCTTTTTTTATTTTTCCTCTTTGCTATTGAACTCTCTGAAATGAACTGTCCACTTTTGAAATGCTTGGGTTCAAAAATATTAAGACCCTTTCTTACTATTATCAAATGCCTTACTGAAGTCCAAGTAAATTATATCCAGAGCATTTCTCTGGTCCACTAATTTTGTCACAAAAAAATACAATAAGATTAGTCTGGCATAATCTGTTTCTGACAAACCCATGTTGGCTTTTGGTTATTACTTTGTTTGCTTCTAGGTGTTTGTTGATTCGTTGCTTGGTTATCTTCCCTGGTATTGAGGTCAGGCTGAAAGGTCTGTAGTTTCCTGGATCTATTTTTTCCCCCTTTGTTAAAGATGGGAACTACATCTGCTCTTTGGTGGCATCCCATCAAGTGGCAAATGGCCTTCTTGTATTATGTTGTAAATTCTTGTCTTAACTTTTACCAGACTAGATCATTCCTACCTATTGAAAGGCATGGACAGCAGTCAGCTGAAGGTCTTGGAACACACTCTATACCAACTTGTTCTTCTTTAACATTTTATACCGAGGAATTCATTTCTTGACCCTACATCAGTTAGTAGCATGCCTCTGTCTCCACTGTTCATTTCTTACTACTGTCTCGCTATGAGAACTCAGGTCAATGTGTCTTTTGAATTATTAACTACTACCCTCCATTGAGAATTACACCTTTGCCTCCCCTAAGGTTAGCTTGCCTTTATCCATACATGCAAATGATGCACAGAGACCACCAAAAAATGAAAGGTTATCCATAGTTGAGCCTCTTAAAATTAATCTATGCGTTCACATAATCAATCAATCATCTCCTTGTCTTTTTCAGGAGGTTAAATTCTGGATTTCGAGAATATAGACAGACACTCAAGGAAGCACAGTTATACCATACAATAAACAACCTGGCATTGTTGTGAACCCAATTATTGTGATTTGTAAACCATGGAGTCATCCATCATTGTGGCTTATCAATGAAGAATCACAGTAATCTATAAACCTAAAGAATTACATTCAGTGTGGCTCTAGTTGCATGTTTATCATGCTGTGGTTCTGTTCACCATGGCATATAATTGAAGCCTGAATGGTTCTTCGATATTTCTGAATGAATCATATATTATTTTGGTTAAAGTAAATTGTGTGTGTGTGTGTGCTATATCTGCAAATTAACTGAACCAATACACCATTTCTATCTTCTACATTTCCCTCTCCTCTGCTTACTTTAGACTACAGCAGCTTCCTCTAAACTTCTCTGGGAATGATGAGGATTCTCATCCAATATAATAATGTAATCCAGGGCTGTCAAACTCACAGCCGGATGCATCACGCACTGGCTATGCCCACTCCCGGTTTAACAAAGGGGTATATCACATGACGACGGTGTGACGACACGAGTTTGACACCCCTGATGTAATCCAAAATATCTGGAGAAGCAACTTGTGATGGGATGTTGCCCAGATTCCTGAGAGGGAGAGGCTGCATTCCAGAGCAGCAAGAGACAGCACAGTTTAGTTTGTGTGAGAAAAAGGTGAAGACTGCTCCTCTCTAATGGTTCCCAACCCAGAATATATGTTTGATGATACAAGTAGTCTGCTTTTGTCACACTCAAGACTGTGCCTGGTTCTGTCCCCCAATGTGCCTCTAGGTGGCAGCAGCTGTCAGTGCTGCACCTGTGGTACCTGTAGGGGGAGATGTGGTCTCCTGCCTATAAAAGGGGCTTGCGTGCCCCTCCTTTCTCAGTTTGGCTTCTATTTGCTGTATGTAGTCTCAGCAGAGACATCCATCTCTTTACTATTCTTATAATAAACCTTTTTCTGATTACAATCCTGTGTGGTATGTAGCGATCCTAAGATCCCCCTCATCACCTCCCTCACAGCTTTAGTTTGGTAAGATTTTTGTCTACAAATATGGAACAATAAAGAAAATAGTCTCAAAATGACCTTTTTGATTTATGGAAACATAATGCAAAGTCAAGGGTAGTTGAAGACATTTTTTATGTTAAGATAGTCAAAAAGAAGAAAAGAGAAGAAGCCTACACAAGAAAAAGGCTGTTACTGATAGCATAACCATAAGCTTGCAAGAGCAATGCAATACAGAATAACAGAGTTGGAAAGGACCTTGGAGGTCTTCTAGTCCATCCTCCTACTCAAGCAGGAGACCCTATATACCATTTCAGACTGTCCAGTCTCTTCTTAAAAACCGCTAGTGATGAAGCACCTATGACTTCCGAAGGCAAGCTGTTCCACTGGTTAATTGTTCTTACTGTAGGAAATTTCTCCTTAGTTCTAGGTTACTTCTCTCCTTGATTAGTTTCCATCCACTGTTTCTTGCCTTGCCTTCTGGTGCTTTGGAGAATAGGCTGACCTCTCCTCTTCTTTGTGGCATCCCCGCAAATATTGGGACACTCCTATAATGTCGCCCGTAGTCCTTCTTTTCTCTAGACTAGCCATACCCAATCAGTGTTATACTCATACTAGCGTATATATGAATATAAATATAAAAACATTATAATACAGGTGAGCCCATCTTGTTAAAATTTGTTAAAATAGTTGAAGTCTTATGGATCGATAGATCGTTGTTATTTGCTATGTGGCAGAAGTAAAGACGTGACACATGTTGTGTCTAAATCATAAACTATTTATTGATACGAAAATAACACATACCTGTCTAATCTGTGACCCTTTGTCTTACTCACAGCCATACAACTGCATGACTGGGTTCTACAGTAATCGAGGTGGAAGTATTATACTGAGAATACTGAGAATAAGAATACGAGAATACTGAGTATTCGCAGTTGCTAAGTAATTTTGTGTTGCTTTTACCTTTGATTGGTTTTTACTCATTGGTTTTATGAGTCACAGTGGCAGAGTGGTTAGAATAGAGTACTGCAGGCTACTTCTACTGCCTGCTGGCTGCCTACAATTTGGCAGTTTGAATCTCACCAGGCTCAAGGTTGACTCAGCCTTCCATCCTTCCAAGTTTGGTAAAATGAGGGGCCAGATTTTGGGGGGCAATAGGCTGATTCTGTAAACAGAGAGGGCTGTAAAGCACTGTAAAGCGGTATATAAGTCTAAGTGCTATTGCTATTGCTATATGTTTGTGTTCTGTTTTTCACTGTTAGCTGTTTTTTCCCCCATATATAGGAGATATGCAGCCCTAGAAATTTAAATAAAAAAATAAATCCCAGGAAGCTGTTCTTGATAGCCAATTCTAACAAAATAAAATCCATTGGCTCATGAAAAGTCAGAAGTGACCAAACGACCGACCACAAGACCACAACTTGAAAAAGGCTGATCTAGAAAAATTTGTGTGGGTTTGACAATTGCATTGAAAAAGGCATCTCAACAGTGCAATACAAACTGCCCCCTGTTAAGCTCGCCACACATGTACAAAAGAGGTGAAGGTTACCCCACAATGCTCATTTTGACCATTGCTGCTCCCTCCTCCCAACGATGTCTTTGCAGTCCAGGTCTATATATTAGATTCCAGTTGAAGGAAGTAGCATATAATTCAGTTAATGCAAGGACCTGAACACTCAGTCAGTATTCAAGATTGACAGGCAATATAGGTAAATGGATTAATAGGCAGTCTATCATGCCTTGCCAAGAACCTCCTATAAGCAAGCCTTAAAAGGACGGAGCATCTCTTTCCTGCTTTCAGAGGCACAGTTAGCCTCCCCTGAGAGAAATCTAATTGAGTTCTTTCACTGATGAAGACTGCAGAGCAAATAAGGAACCCTGGAGGAAACGGCTTGCTGCTTGCTCCCTGCCCTAATAAAGAGGCCATCTCATTCTGCGGAAACTCCCATTTGAATCAGCTAAAATCTTTGTTCAGTGCAGCAGCTTCATCTTTAGGAGAAGACATAAATCATAACAGTGAATTTCCCTATTGGAAGAATTTGCAAGGAGCCTTTATCTGTTAGTTTTGCACTTTCGCAGATTAGTAAAGAAAAGTTCCCAGTGCTGAGGATTCCTTGGTTCAACACAATGTTTATAGTAGGGCTTTTGCTCTGCTCATCCGCAACTTCCAATAATATTTCTAGTGAATCTTCCCTTCCAGCTTTTCTTAACCGTTGTTCTTTGGTGTAGAAGTTTTTTTCTTTCTTACCATCATTCCAATAGTCATTTAGATTTTGTGATTGTTTTCCTGATGGTTTCTTGTCCATCTTGTCTTGCCATAGCAGATAGCCAATAAGAGGAGAAAAATAAAATACAATTTGAACACTGTAATAATTTAGTTTGCAGCTAAAGATAAAATTAAACATCTCTGGAGATTTAATTGCCCAGAGACTCTGCTTCACGACTGACAAAAATCATGCATATTAAACACAGTGGCCCTGTTCACCCAGGACACTTAACTAGGGTAGTACAGATGCTATTTTTCAAGCAAGATCTGTTTTTAGATTCAAGTCCTCACTTGACCTTGGATCTAACTAGGTGACTCTGGGACAGCCACGTTCTCTCAGCTAAACCTAAGGTTACTGCAAAAAAAATATTTGTTAAAAAAGTATGTATAAACTATATTGGATTCTTAGGGGAAAAAGGCAATATGTAAATATTGTAAGAAATTAATGTGTTTGCGTGGTTTTAAGAACGTGTCTGTTTTGAGTACTTATGTCTGAATATATAGTGATCCTTTCATTGTAGGTATATGTTTTAACCTGCTATGTTATTTCAGAGGCCTGGCTAAGTTTTAAATATGTAGCTTTACTCCTTTGTTTCATAATTGAACTCAGTTTTTGAACAT
>JANHGC010004756.1:316193-328886 GCA_027560395.1 Boaedon fuliginosus | reverse complement strand
TTTATTTATTTATTTATTTATTTATTTAGATTTATACCCCGCTTCTCTTCCCCAGTCAAGGAGAACTCGAAGCGGCTCACATTCCCTACACCAGTCCTCTCTAGATTAATTCTACTAGTAATGCCTTTGCTACTAGATCTCTTTCTCATGTAGCCATGGCTTAAAAATGACTTTACGACCCTAAGTAGTTTTTATGGCCCTGGGTAGTTTTTCTCTTTCACCAAGAGAACAAATCACTTGCTCTGGCTGCTTTAAAAGTAGCTGCAACCAGATATCAAACGGCACCCAATCTCCTTCCAGAAGGTGCTTAGCTCCCCTATTTCATGTAGCATCAGATCCACATCAGCCATGGTGGCATTTCCTATGACTCCAACATTTACAGGAGCCCTGTCGGTCTTGGCCATCACTATCCATTGTTCCAGAGAGAAACCACATGAAGCGATGATATTTTGTGTTTTCAGTCTGTTTGGCCTGATGTTTAGCTTTGCCTGATGTTAGCTCTCTTTGTTTTCTTTCTATGCCATCATTATCAACTCCCCACAGTCTAAATTAAAACAATCCCCCCTCTCACCTTGCTTCATTGCCATCCTTCCATTCACTTCACAGTCATTACAAAACATTTTTTCCTACTTTCCATCAAACCTCCCACTTGAATTTATAGAAAACCTCTTAATACCTTTTTGCCCATCTCAATTCTACAACAGGGATGTCCAATCTTCACAACCTTTAAGACTCCTGGGCTTCAAATTCCCAAATTCCCCAGCCAGCATGGTCCCCAGCCAGCCAGAGTTGAAACCCACAGATTGGACACCCCTGCCCTGAGTCAGTAAATTCCAGCCAGGCATTGAAAGCAGGGAAGCCAAGACTGCTAGCTCCATGCTGTTCCTAGATCTGTGACTTAATCTCAGTTTTTCCACCAAAGCACAAGCAGCTCCAAGCCAGCAAATTCAATGGCAATCCAGTCAATGACAACCCTTTGAACAAAAACATTCTAACCAAACAGTAGACACCAAAGCTCTGTTTTTGCTCTTGCTTTTTGCTGAACATGACAAAGCCGACAGAGCTGAATCTATCCCTTTAAAAGCTTCAAAGGGCCTGCTAGAAGCAGCAGCAGATGGCTGTTGTCCCAGTCCCACATACATCTTCTGCTACCCATCAAATTCAATTCGATCAAACAGACTCAAAAGTAGGGATCCTCAACTCAACAAATCAACCAAATAAAACCCTAGTGATTATCCACATGGGGACATATGAATCACCATCTTAAAAGTAAGATGGTGATGATGATCACTCTTATTTATGACTCCATAACCATCCCTTTATTTATTTTGGGTTGCAATTTCTCTTCTTTTTATCAATTTAGAGCCATTCAAACCTTTTTAGAGAAGACTAAAACTACCAGGAGCTGAAAACCTCTGCTTCTCCTTGTCACTTACTACTATCCTAGCAGTAGCTCACTCTTTCCATCTTCTTTGACATAGAAATACATGTTTTTGCCGCTTTTAGCTTCCCTTGCAAACCTAGGTTTCTTTGGAGTTGAGCCTTCCTAATTATCACTCCGAAGACAGTAACTCCGATTTCATAAACCTCCTTGCTTATTGTACCCATATTTCATTTCTTATTTTTAACTCTTTTAATTTGAGAGCCAGTTTGTCAATCAGACCAAACCTTTATTACAGTCAGAGACAAGCAGTGGTGGGATTCAAATAATTTAACAACCGGTTTGTCTAGGATCAGATTGGCTGTTGTGGGAGGCATGGCCCATCCCCATTGTTCAGCTTGGCCGCACACGTGGGACAAGCCTCCTGCAATGGCCAACCCTATCCTGGGCGCTATGCTGCAATGGAGAAACGGGCAATTGAGCGGGCAGCATGAGGGAAGCCGGGAGAAGAAAGAGGGAAAGTGGACTCCTCCTTCCCTTGCGCCAGACACTCTGTTGCCCATTTCTCCATTGCAGCATAGCACCCAGGATCCACTTCGATAGCAGGGGGTGGGTAATTTAACAACTGGTTCACCTGAACCAGTATGAACCAGATGAATCCCACCACTGTAAACAACCATAAGGAGAATGGGACACAAACCATTTTTAAAAAGCTCAAAGACAAAAAGTTACAAAAAGTTACACAAAATTAGAACGCATAAAAGCTTTCATTTAAAAAAAGGCAGATGAAGAGAAAGAGAGAGAGAGAGAGAGCAAAAATCTAAAAGAAATCTTTAGAGATAAATAAAAACGTTAAATAAATACAGGGGAACATAAAAGTTGACATAACTAAATCTGTGACACTCTTAACTAACACATGAAATGCCTCAGTAAGGCTTACTCGAGGCATAGGTCAGTATCTGATGGATTTTAAGCACTGCTGTGCAGAACCCTGGTAACATTATATATTGTAGCAGGATTAGTGTCTGCAAGCAGCAGGGAGATATAGGATTCTCCTGTGCACCCTGGGTATTTATGCAGTAATGGTGAGATAAGGCTAGTCTGAATATCTCTGTAATACAGAAACTGGAGAAGCAGTAGTAATCATGGCACCAGGCTAGAAACTAAGAGACTGTGAGAAACACAGCTGGGTAACTTTCGGCCAATCATTTTCTCTTAGCTCAAGATATTAGATTTGGGTGACAAGCTGCTTGGTCAATTCCTTTTACAAACAATGAATCAATACTTGGTTGATCCCCCCACACACACACACACAAAAAGCAGACTCTGCACTTGTTGAAAAAAACACTTTTTTTAAATTTATTCAAAATCTCCAAACAATGTCTTAATGAGCTCCCCATTTTTATCATTGGAATAGTGTGCAACTAATATCTTATTTTTGAAATGTTTCCAATTGTCTTGCGTTTCTTTTGACTTAATGATTTCTGTTCTTGGCTCCTACCTAGGAATTCAAGGTGAAATGATCATTTTCTCCCAAAGATCTTTCTCCCGTTGCTTTTTCTTCTTCTTCTTCAGCTAGCTCCTCTCTATGTTTAGGTCCAGATCTAAGAGACCTTCTCTTCTTTAATCTTCCAAAATATGAAATAATCCAATAGAAGACTTGATTATCACTGATGATGTTACTATTAGATAATGAAAAGTTTGCAAACAACCAAGCTCAGAGAGCACCAAAGACACATATGAAACAATCAATGAGCCCAATAAGGCGTTTTTGGAGGACACTGTACTCTTGGATGAGCTGGTTTTTCAATATGTGTCTGTGTAGTTCAGATCGCTCATTATTACCCTATGTTTCCTTCTGGAACTTCAGCAACCTGATCTAGGAAAGTTCTAACTAAATATTCTTCCTATCTTCTCTTAATTTGTGTCCCCTTCAATATTTAAATCAAAAAGGACTCTGTATATTTTTCCCCCAATACGTAAGTCATAGTTCACAGTCATTGGGACTACTAAAAGCTTGCTACTTTAATTGGGTTCAGTTATGACAAAAAAAAATCACTTAATCTTCTGAATGAGTAGATAGATGGCTAGCAGTACCCTCAGAAACAAGAATGTACACATGTTTCTCCATGTTGTGTCTCTAATTTTATAATCTTAAAGGGACTGTTCTACGAGTATCTGCTATGTCAGATGGTTAAGTTTCATGGAGTATGAAATATTTTCCTCCATGTTCAAAAGATACTGATGCATATTTCAGCCTTTAATGCATTTTCTACTAACCTGGTGCTTTGAAGACACCTGGATGAACTTCCTAAGTAATTCACTTTCATGAATTCAAGCCTGACTGTCCTGATATATAATTGGCAGATCTCAGCATGATATATGGCCTAGGAATATGTCTAATGCTTATTAATATCTCCCTTCGTAGTATGGCAGTATAGGCAACTTAGGCTACAGCTCTCATATTCTCTCATTATTTGATCACACTGGAAAGAGAAATCCAAAACATCAGGAGGCATCAGGCAGCCTACCCTGCAATATTTTCCAAAAGAATGTCAGAAGGAGGCTCTTAAAAATATTGGATGAATGTCAGCTTGTAGCCTTTTGGCAAGGTGAATTCAATGTAGTGCCCATCCTGCCAAAAAAAGTGAGCAGGTCAAAGATAATAACTAGTTTCTTGAGTTTTATGTACCTTTTTAATCAAAGCTCGTTTTGAGATAAAATGCAAATAGAAACAAAAGTCATGAACGATAAAAAGAAAGAAAGAAGAGTACAGAGAAAAAGAAAGAGAACAATGTAGTGACATCTAACTTTTTTCAGTGCAGTGGGATAAAATTAGCCTTTTGCTTTTACATTTCTAACTATTTCAAATCGTTTCTCTAACAAGGTCAATCTAGTCATCAAAACCTAAAATCAAGGTTGTTGGTTTTTTTCAGTTTTGAACACAAAGTCCAGAAGCAGTTTCCAGGTAGAAACAGAACTAAATGGATTCTTTTCTTTAATTCAAACAGTCAATGTTGCCTTCTCTGTCAACTTCATCACCTTTGCCATTCATTCTTCTGTTGTGCGTCTTTCCATTTTTGTGCATACAAGATTCTTGCTGCTATCAACAAATACAGTAAAGTTTGAAATTCTCTTTCAGGCTTGTATTTTACCTCATAACAATCTTAAATAAAAATGTATATATACAATTCAAACATAATGTGAGGTTTTTATTTTGTCACTCAGGCTAACAGTGTACCTTTGAGGTGTCTGAAAGAGCATATAGTTTAGTCTGCAGAGAGAGACAACAGTTGGAAAGTCCAGTTGAAAAGCAATTAGAGAAGATTACAAACTTCTTGAAACCAAACCAAAGAATTATTTTGTGTGACAGTCTACTTTTTCTGTAATCTGTTGTCCAGCCATGAATAGTCTCTGAAACTGGGGATGTTGGCCTAACTAAATCCTATATTTTCTTTCTAATCCCGTGTCATCCATACTATGAAGCACTATTGTCTCCTTAAACTCACATTTGAAATGAAGCAAAGCTTCATTGAACAGTTCTGACTTTTTCAGTTCGAGTAACAGGGAACAGGCTAGTTTATTTCATATTTTTATTTGATAGCCAGCAATGTGTTGCAGCTACCCAAAAAACCCTTGGGCTGCAATAACAGAGAGACAGCATCAAGATCATGAGAAGTTGTAGTACCACTCTATACCGCACTAGTGACGCCACACTCAGAATACTGTGTGCAGTCACCACAATACAAAACAAGATGCTGAGACCCTAGAAAATGGTACAGAGAAGAGCAACAAAGATGACAAAGAGTCTGAAGGCTGAATTGTACGATGAATGTTTACAGGAACTAGATATGTTTAGCCTATTGAAGAGAAGGATTAAGGGGAAAGTGATAACTTTCTTCTAGTATTTGAGGAGCTGTCACAGAGAAGAGGGTTTGACTTATTCTCCAAACCATCAGAGGGCAGGATAAAAAGTAATGGATGGAAGCTTGTTAAAGAGAGATCCAACCTAGATGTAAGGAAAAACATTATGACAGTAAGAGCAATTAATCAGTGCAATAGCTTGTCTTCCAGAGTTGTGGTCCATAGAGATTTCAAAAAACCGACAGGACAACTGTTTGGCCGGAATGGTATATAAGGTCTCCTGCCTTAAGCAGGGGGTTGGAGTAGAAGACCTCTGTGTATCACTATTAGAAGCTATATAACCACTGTGTAGCCATTTTAGTTGCTTCTAAAGTGCCACAATTAAAGCCTGGGAAACCAGGAGCAGGGAATTGGTAGTGAGTAGAGATTTAGCCAACATAACATTCTTTAGAAATGTCAAGATCGTTCTTAGCCTGCACCTGGAGGGGAGTGTATGAAGAAATGGTGCCAACAGAATTGATTGCTAATTGGACAATGTGATGAAATGATAGATGCTTTGGGGAATAGCTTTGGGATTTTCATTTTGGGATGGAAAAACCCCAGAACTTTAGATTTGGGTTTTTCCAGATGTGCCAACATGACTTCTTCAATAAAAGTTCTTACTTGGATGGACTTTGTCTCTGAGTGCTGAATGGATACGGGAACTTTCTTTGGAACCCTGACACTGTGATCCTTTCCAGCATTATGGGTATGTTTTATGTTGTATTTCTGTGGACTCTTCAATATATATATATATACATACATACATACATACATACATACATACATACATACATACATACATACATACATCTATTTTTGACCTTTGATTGACCAAATGTTGGAGGCAGGGCAAACTCACCATCTCCTCCAGTGGCAAAATGTTGCTGCTTCAACACTAACATTGCATTACTGTAGTGCTAGCAAGCCAGTACTTAGCATGGATACTATTAAATTGCAGGCACCAAAGGAAGACTCAATTCACTTTCGGTAATATGAATCTACATCTGGTAATGTTTATTAGGTTCAATAGGTAAAGGAAATGGGAAGAAAGAGAAATTCCTGGAAGCACAGGCAATTGGTAAATTTTCCAGAAGTTTATCTAAAGTGGTTGAAGAATTCTGAGAGTTTATCAGGAATATGGCAGATGAGACTATTTGAAAGGTATCAGTATATTCACTACTGATCTTTCTCTGTACATTATCCAGCTTTAGGAATGGATAATTGGGTGGTCTAGGAAGGCCCCAGAGCTGTACCTTGTCCTCTGGGGTGTGGTTTCCTACCACCACCACCAAGGCTCTTGAAGGTGTGGCTCTTCACCCAGGTCTTTATTGAGGACAATTGATGCTCCTTTTCTTCTTTGTCCTTGTCCCCATCCAGATTTGTTTTCTCTGCCACCTTTGCATCTTTATTTTGTGTTTCTTATCTTGGTAGAAGTTTTAGAATATTTTCAACTATTTGTAAATTACTCAGTATCACTGAGAGTCAGATGGCATGTGTACTTGATAATTTAATAAATTATTATCATTTGCCACATAGTCAGCCAAGTGTTTAGACTTTATTTAGCTTTTTTTATCAACCCAGTCTTCCGCAATGACTGGGATACGCAGATGTTGTTGTCTGATAGCGTTGAAGGTATCATTGCAGGATACAATCTGTTCCAAGTAAAGCTGCCTTCTGTAATTGATTGCTGGTGATTTTGTCAATGACAACAGTGTTCAAATGATGCTCCAGATGTTTTAGGAAGATGATGATGATGATGAATCTTGATTCAAGCAAGATAATGTAGACCCAAACAAAGTCTATTGACACAATATGAAAATTAGAGTTCAAAAGAGCTCCCTACCCATAGGAAGTTAGATAGCTGCTGTTACAGCACAAATTAACACACTGGAGGTGCTAATTCAATGAATCCAGGGTTTAAGGGTTATAAAAGAACTGACACAAATTCCACACTCAGCAATCAGAGAGGAAAACTAAACAGCACAAACCCCGTGTGGGGGAAGTAAACAAGGAGAGCTTTTTATGCACCCTCTGTTCCATTCTCTAGAACAGGGGCATCAAACTCAAGGCCCGGGGGCCAGATCTGGCCTGCAGGGTGCTTAGATCTGACCCACAGGGCTGTCCTGGAAAGAATAAAGGACCAGCCCGTGGTGCCTCTGCCAGTGAAAATGGAGCTTGTTTTTGCTGGCAGAAGGTTGCAGAAGGCTGTCGCAGCCAAAAAACGGAGCTTGGGAACCCTTTTTCTCTGGCAGAGTGCTCAGGCCACCACAGGCACCCCGACATGAGTGATGTTGAACTGGCCACACCTATCCTGAGCATGTCCCTCCAGCCCCCAGCCTCCAGCCCCGAGGTCAAACACAACCCTGATGTGGCCTTCAATGAAATTGCGTTTGACAGCCCTGCTCTAGAAGAACCTTCTCATATCTCTGGGGTTTCACAGGAGTTCAGAACTAAAAGGTTTAGGTTTCCTTGACCATTTTACTTCTCCGTAGAAGCCTTTCAGCTATCAAGAGGCCATCTTAATATATTTTACACATGCACAATGCTGTACTGCTTATTTAAAATAAGGTATTAACTATTAAGCTTCGATATTCTTCTCCATCACACAACAAAGGGACGGAGAATGTTCCTTGTCCTTAAAAACTTGTCATTTTGGTGTGGCAACTTCAATGTGCTGCCATTCAAATTATTTCTTGCCGAAACAAATTCCTCTTTCTTTTCCCCCCCTTAATGATAATTCTGTTTATTTATTTATTTATTTTTATTTTAATAAAATTTATAGGCCGCCCTCTCCCAAGGGACTGAGGGTGGCTTACAATGATAAAACAGTATAAAAAATAATTCATAATATATAAAATGAATTTTATAAACCCATTAAAAGAGCCATGTTTTCAGGGCTCGGCGGAAGGTTGGGGATGATCCGAATCCCCAAAGGAAGTTCATTCTAGAGGGCCGGGGCACCCACAGAGAAGGCCCTCCTCCATGGGACCACGAGTCGACGTTGTTTGGCCAACGGTACTCGGAGGCGGCTGACTTTGTGGGCCCTCACCAGGTGCTGAGTAGCTACCCAAAAATCCCCTGGGTAGAGATGCGTACTGATAATACTTCAGCCCGAACCCTCGGATGATCTGCCCCAGTGGCTTCATATAAATGTTGAATAGGAGTGATGAGAGGACCGAACCCTGTGGTACCCCGCATACCAGGGACCTCAGGCTTAACCTCTGCCCTCCTACCAACACTGACTATAGACGACCCGAGAGGTAGGAGGTGAACCATTGTAGAACGGTGCCCCCCACTCCCAATCCCCTGAGCTGTTTAGGTAGAACCTGACTCAGTTTATTCTTACTCAGAGCAAAAAGGCTCAAAGAAGTATATATTTGTACTATTTCTTTCTTTTAAAGTATTTTCAGATCCGGAATTTTATTCCCTATAATCAGATAAATGAAAAACCTTGCCACATCCTGTGAAAAATATAATCTGGGGTTGTTGTTGTTTTTTTAACCACACTGTAGGTATAAATATGGAAAGAACCTGTGTCCCACTGGGTTTCTAATTTAAAAAGGCACAAGGGAAAAAGTAGAGGGGGTGGCAAAATGGAGATATGAATAAGCAGAAGAAGAAGAATGTATTATTTCAATTGCACATATTTTGATGTAGTTACAGTTAAATGTAGAGATTAGCGAAAAGATTTCAGGAAGATGGGTAGGGCTATTTTAAAAGATATTAAAGAGAGAAGGTCACATGAAAACGTTCTAAGCAGGAAGGGTAATGGTTAGATCAAAGAAAAGGCGAAACAAAATTTGGTGGAACTAGATCTATGAAAGTCATTTGTTCAGAATGGAAATTCAGAGAGATAAGAAAGGGCAAAGCTTTGAAGATAATGAAGAACTTTGAAGAGAGAGAGAGGAGACATGAATCCAGTAAAGGGTTTTATGGAATTGAGTCACAAGGTAATACATGAAAAGTGAGGTGAATATTTTTTTTGCCGGAGGTTTTTTTAAAAAATTTATTGAAGAAATTTTAACTACAGTAAAAACCATAAAAGAAAGCAAAGATAATAAAGAAAAATAATAAACAGCATAAAAAGAAAGAAAAGAAAAACAAAGATTATAAAAAAGCATCTTCTGAACTTCTTGACAGCAGTTATATTTATATTTTTGTGTCCCCACCTTTCTCTTTAGTCTAAAGTTACATCACAATTTTCTTCTTTCCTAAAGCTACCCTTTTTAATCTTCAAATCCATCAATCACAAGTTCATTTTTCTCTTTTTTCAGCAAAAACTCCATAAGGGGTTTCCAGACGTTGAAAAATGTAGTTTTTGATCTTTCTTTAATCAAACAATTTTGCCATCCCTCCTAGTTCTGCCATCTTCGCCCACCATTCTTTCATTCAGAGTCTTCACATTTTTGTACATATAATAAACTCACAGGGGCATGATGGCTCAGTGGTTACAGACACTGAACTTGTCAGCTGGAGAGCTGACATCCCAGATACGAGACCCAAGCTCCATGCAACAGGATAAGCTTCCGTTGCTTGACCCAACTCCTGTACACGTAGCAGTTCACAAGCATGAAAATGCAAGTACACTAATAGGTACCAATTCAGTGGGAAGGTAATAGCATTCCGTGTGCCTTTGGCATATAACCATGCTGGTCACATGACCATGGAAATTCTCTTTGGGCAACACTGGCTCCCTTGGCCAAGAAATGAAGATGAATACCATGCTCTAGAGCCAGATATGACTGACAAGGAAACCTTTACCTTTTTAATAGTCTCAAACCAGTAGTCATATGTAAAAATAATCTTCCATGACTATTTTCTAATTGGCTGTCCATTAATCCTAGCAAAAAAAAGTTACAGTTTCAACAGAATGTTGTTATTTTGAAATTATCATTATGTATATTCAAACCCAGAAATTTCTGACTTTTTAAAAAGACCACCAGGCATGATAAAATGCCTTTATGTTGTTCATGTTTCCAACATAAATTTGAAATATCCTTTTACATTCTTTACATTTTTTTTCAGGAATCATATACCAATAACATAGTTATTTATTTCATTAAATTTGTATGCCGCCCAACTCCCACGGGACTCCGGGTGGCTCACAACCATAAAATACAACAATAAAAAGTGCAAAATTTATTTATTTATTTATTACATTTTTATGCCGCCCAATTGGTCTGGGCAGCTTACAACATGGATAGCAATAGCACTCAGATGTTATATACTGCTTATCAGACCTTTACAACACTCCCCAAGCAGTTCAGAGTCAGTTTATTCGCAGGTAATAAAAAATCTAAAACCATAAATTAATATAAAAATTATTAAAATATATGACATACTGTACAATAAAACAGACATACTAATATAGTCATACAGGGGGAGTCATTGGTCCCAAGCCCACTGGCACAGCCAGGTCTTAGTACAGCCTGGCTAATAGGTTAGGGATGGTCTGGATTGTTCCAATTGCAGCTGCGGATCCAGGAAAAACCCCAAGTTGCGCACCTGTTCCAAGGGGAATCAATATTTCCCCTCCCAGAGTTAAAGATGGATATTCAACTGGACCATGCGGCAGCAATACCCAAAGCCACTCAGTCTTGTCAGGGTAGAGACTGAGCCTGTTGCTCCCCATCCAAATCCTCACAACCTCCAGGCACTGGGACATCACCTCGACGGCATCACTGGGCCAGCCGAGGACCAAGATGTATAATTGGGTTCAGCATACTGATGATACCCCATCCCATGCCATCAGAAGATCTCACCCAGTGGTTTCATGTAGATGTTAAATAGGAAAGGCGAGAGAACCGAACCCTGAGGCACCTCACCTAGCAGGGACCTCGGGTCAGATCTCTGCCCTCCTACCAACACCGACTGTGAATGGCCTGAGAGGTAGATGGTGAACCACCATAATAAAGTGTCCCCTACTCCCAATCCCTCAAGCCGCCCCAGAAGGATCCCATGGTCAATGGTATCGAAAGCCACTGAGAGGTCAAGAAGCACCAGGACAGAGGAGTAACCCTTGTCCTGGGCCCACCAGAGGTCATCAGCAGCACGACTAAAGCTGTCTCAGTGCTATAACCAGGCCTGAATCCAGACTGAAGAGGATCAAGATAATCACTTTCCTTCAAGGTCCATAGGAGTTGAAGCGCCACCACCTTCTCAATAACCTCCCCCAAAAGGGAAGGTTGGAGACCGGACTAAAGTTATTTAAGTCAGCTGGGTCCAGAAAAGGCTTCTTGAGAAGGGGCCTCACCACCGCCTCCTTCAAAGTCAGTGGGAAGAGCCCCTTGCTCAACGAAGCATTGATAACTGCCTGGAGCCAGCTGCATGTCACCTCCCATCTGGCAGAGACCAGACAGGAAGGGCACGGGTCCAACAAACAAGTGGAGGCGCTTATCGCACCCATGGCCTTGTCCACATTGACCAATAGAGTCAAACACTTCCCATATAACAGGACTAAGACTTACCTCAGTCACCTCAGTAGATCCTGCCCAACTAGAGTCCAGGTCCATCCGAAACTGAGCGACTTTATCCGACAGGTACTGATCAAATTCTTCAGCTCTACCCTGAAAAGATTCCTCAGTCTCCCACGGCTTTAGGAGGGAGCAAGTCACCGTAAACAGGGTGGGTGGCTGGCTGACAGTCCGTGGATGCAATAAGTGAGGTAAAGTGTGAACACTTTGGTGCCCTTATCGCCACTAAATAAGTCCTAATAAAGGCTCTTAATAGTGCTCAGTCAGGTTCAGATTTACTAGCTCTCCAGCGTTGCTCTAGAGATCTCTTCTGGCGCTTCATCTCCCAGAGCTCCTTGGTAAACCAGGGGGCCTTCCAAGATCTGTGCACAAGGAGAAGTCGCAAAGGGACAACCCAGTCTAGGGCCCTGGTTGCAGCCTTATTCCAAGCGGCAACCAGAACTTTGGCTGAGCTGTGGGCAAGGAAATCAGGAATCTCCTCAAGCTCCTTCTGAAACCCAATTGAGTCCATTAGGCGCCTGGGGCAGAATCACCTAATTGGTTCCACCTCCCTGCGGGAAATCCAATCAGGAAATCCAAGGAAGTGATCTGACCATGGCAAGGGATGGATGACTATATGCCCCAGATCCAGATCATGGTGCCATTGCTCCGAGATAAACACTAAGTCAAGTGTGTATCCCCCTCTGTGGGTTGGGCTCTGAACTACCTGGGTCAGATCCATGGTTGCCATGGAGGCCATGAACTCCTGGGCCGCGTCTGAGGTCTCACCCAGGTTGAAGTCCCCAAGCACCATCAGCCTAGGGAACTCCACCACCATCCCAGCTACCCCCTCAAGCAGTGCAGGTAGGGCTGTTGCTAGGCAGCTGGGAGGCAGGTACATAAGCAACAAGCCCAACTGAACCCCTGAGTTCAACTTCAAGAGGAGAGACTCAC
>JANHGC010004756.1:273536-286165 GCA_027560395.1 Boaedon fuliginosus | reverse complement strand
GGGAGGCCGAAGCCTCCTGAACATACAACTTTTAAACAACTCAAAAGAAAGCAGGATTATGTGGCCGGATTGCAGGAGGGAGAAGCAAAGAATAAAAGAGGAAGGAAAATAACGATGAAAGAAGACAAGGAAAATAAGGAAATTAAAATGTGCATAACTCGGAGAGAAAACAAGGACGGGGGGGGCGGATGGAGATTGGATTTTTTTAAATACAGGAAAAAGGATGATGGTTGAACGAGGGGAAACATAATTAAATAAGATGTATTGAATATTTTAAAATAAAATAATATTTGTTTATTAACTACTAGGTTATAAAAATATTGGTTTAATGGTATTAACTAGAAATGGGATATTAGTTAAAATAATCAAAAATTGTAAGGGGGGGGACCAAAAGGGAATTAGTATTAAATATTGATGTAAATTAAATAGATATGAAATGAGGGGAAATTAAATATTTGAAAGAGGGGAGGGGGAAGAGAAATGAATTATATATTCGTAGTTATGTTTGTGTTCTCTTCCTTTCTCCCCCTTTCTCTTTTTCTTTTTCTTTTTTTGAAATGGTTTTAAATATTAATACTGAAAATAGAATTTTAAGAATGTATACAACTCTTGAAACATCTGAATGGAGGCAATATGTTGTTTTAATATTTTAAAATTGTTGAAAATAACAGGGGTGCTAGCTTACGCCCAGCTTATAAAGTACTTAGGGGGTAAGGGCTTGGCAGCACAAGGAAACAACAGCAAAAGACTTAATAGCCAGCCATCAACACTCGAATCTACATCTAAAAAGCTACACACAACAGGCACTATATAAATACCACCCACAGAGTAGCCCAGAGCACAAACTCTGTGAGAGAGAAGTTCCCTGAAGATTGGATCCAGCACAAACCTGAAAGCTTAGAAGACAAAATCTCTGGTCCCATTGACCGACCCAGACTGGATTAAGAAAATATTTCCAGGCAACAGTCAAAGTGAGAGAACCTCAAAGGGACAAGGAGTGTTACCTTCTATGAGTTTGAAATTATCCATGTCTTCTTGAATAATTTGCAGTTTTGTTTATAAGAGTTGTGTTTATAATCTAAACCTATTCTCAAGAATCTAAATCTATTCTCAAGAACTTTACTATTAGAGAGTTCTTCCTATGGGCTTTCTTCCCAGATTTCTACATTAAAGGATCAGATTCATCATCACAGCTCTTTCTGTCTCTATATTAGTTCAAAGTAGCCCTTGCCTGTGAATCTTCCAACAGTAACGCTCAGCTTTTATGTCAATGACATAAAATCCATCTCTTTTTCTCTCCCTCTCTACGCTAAGCTTCTTCATTATACAGAATAACAAATACCTGCGTTACAATTTGAAATCTAAGAATTGGCCACTTATTTCGCTGAAAAATTGATGGTGTTGCCTCCCATTGAGCCGGGAAAAGCCAATGTGGATTAACTGAAGATACCTCTGATTTATGTGCATGGTGTCCACTTATGCCTCATTCTGTCAAATGTATCACATGGAAAACAGTTCCGTATGCTAGAAATTTCACAAGAGTGTCTAGAAGTACTCTTGTTCCTGAGTGAGCTCTTGGGCATGCATGAAATGTCATGTCACCCAGATATTAAAAGAAGCTGAAATTGCCCCATTATGGCATATATATATATAGAGGCAGCCAGGAACAATGTAGAAAGCAGTCAGAAAAAGACATGGCTGTTTTAATGATCCTGCATTGCAAAGCCTCTCTTTTGAAGCATCTAATGCAGCTCTATAGGGCATTTCTGTTCAGGACATTATACAGTACCCTGTTTCACTAAGTCTGGAACAAGACAGTCAGTGAGCTATGTTTGCTTTACTAATACTGTGCTGAAATACATTCTTCATTATGAAAAAGCATTCTTCTTTTCTACTTTATTCTCATTGTGTTTTATAATGTCTGTGGAATTCCAATTTTTTAAGCTTACCTTATTGTTAAGAAATGAAGGAGGAAACTCGGCTTATTTATTTATCTATTTTATTAGATTTATACCCCGCCTCTCCTCCCCGGTCAGGGGAAACTAGAGGCGGCTAACAACATGTTTAAAAATACAATAAAAGTACAACAACATCATATAACAACATTGAGAGTAAAATCTATACAACTAATACTATTAAAAAAACACAGCCATAAAAACAACATACGACCATTCGTAAAAGGGAGTCATCAATTCCAAGCCCGCCAGCAGAGTCAGGTCTTCACAGCACAGCGGAAGGCCAACTGATTAGGGATGGTCCAGATCTCTACAGGGAGCTGATTCCAGAGGGCCGGTGCTGCCACAGAGAAGGGCTTCATCCAATGCCAGCCAGCATTGTTTAGCTGATGGGACCCCTAGGAGGCCGACTCTGTGAGATCTAACTGGGCGCTGGGAGGCATGTGGTGGAAGAAGACGGTCTCGAAGGTACCCCGCTCCTAAGCCATTATAAATCATAAGTTCATTTTTCTGTCTTTTTAATGCAAAAAAAAATCCATAAGAGGTTTACTCATCAATATACAAAGTAAAATAAATATTTTCAGCTAAGCAAAATATTGGTCTATGGGTTAGTATGATATCTGAGATATGTTTCCTTCTTCCCTCCCTCCCTCTCTCCGTCTCTCTCTCTCTCCCTCCCTCCCTCTCTCCCTCTCTCTCTCTCTCTCTCTCCCTCTCTCTCTCTCTCTCCCTCTATCTCTCAAACACACACACACACACACACATCCCTTTTACAGAACCATCCATAGTATCACACATTTCCCTGCAACAGTACTTTTTGGTCCCAGCTTCCTTCGGTATAGCTACAGCACTTTCTAAAGGACTTTTCTGTAAATGTAACAGTCACTCTAAGTGCTGTGGGTGATTTGATGGCTGTGAGATCCTACCTTCCCTTACCACCCCCTTATTAAGGTTAATATCATGCATTTGTGAAAATCTGTACAGTCTCTTGCTAGGATATAGACTGTTCGTTATGAGATAATTGTCTCGAAGATTTGCTGAAAGCGCTTAAATATTAAAAACATGCCCCAAATAAGCAAGCAGTTTCCAGAATTTGAACATAAATGCTCAGAAATATAGGTTAACTGATAATGGCAACTAAAGATTAGAGATTAAAAGTTATAAAAAGTATCCATAATACAGACTTCCCAGGCCACATACCGTGTTTTCCAAGTATTATTTTAAATGTATATAATTAAACAACAGGGAAATCATAATGTAGTTAAAAATTGCTGTCAGAAGATCAGGTCAGGGCAAGTCAGCTTCAATTTTGAAAATTCCAACTATTTCTGATGTTCAGTCTCCGGATGTCATTTCCAGTGTGGTAAAAAACTGAAATATTTATAGACGAGTGGAAGATTAGCAGGCAAGGTTTGCAAAAATAGGGGAAAAAATGTTCAGAGAAAGAAAAGAGTGGGGCTTTCCAATAACGACTGAGGAGACTCACTGGCACCCAAATGGTCAGGAAAAGAAGAAGCAGCTCAACATCAGAATTGACATTGCACATTTTTGTCTATGGAGATTCTCAGTCATTCTAATCATGGTTGTCCCAAAGGACTTTGTTTTTTCCTTGAAGATGTTTCGCTTCTTATCCAAGAAGCTTCTTCAGCTCTGATTGAGTGGTGGAGGATAGAAGGATTTTCAGCAGTTCCAAGAAGGTTCCACTCCCATTTGAACTATGGTGATGCTGAGGACACAGATAAACCTCCAAGTGGCCTCAATGACTCTCAGAATGAATGCTGATGACCAGATGGCTGCAAGGAATATAAATCCTTACATCCTCCATCATTCTGCCAGAACTGAAGAAGCTTCTTGGATGAGAAGCAAAATGTCTTCAAGGAAAAAAACAATTTATTTATTTTGTTTTGTTTTGTTTTGATTAATCCCCCACCTCATTTCCCCGGTCAAAGGGAACTCGAGGCAGCAATATTCAGTTGCTTTTTGAAAAAGCACCTTTGGGGTTGCAGTCAGGGGTGGGCTGCTGAGGGTTCACACGGTTTGGGTGATCCTCTTGTTCAGAATCTGCCCAGTTCAGTGAATCCCCAAATCCTACCCCTGGCTGCAACCCTGTTTCGGGCCTCCATAGGGCCTCCAGACCCTGGGGGAGGCTGTTTTCGTCCACCCAGAGGCTCAAGGAAAGCCTCAGGAGCCCAGGGAGGGTGAAAATGCCCGCCCCCACCATGTTGCAGGAGGCCAATAGGCCATGCCCACCATGGCTACACCTACCCACAACTGGGCAGAGAACCGGTTGCTGAAATTTTTGGACTCCACCCCTGGTTGGAGCTTTTTGCAATGCAATTCTGATTCAGAAACAGAATCATATGGACATATAAAGATGCCTTGTGCCCTCTTGGTCACAACCACTGGCCTAGTTATAGTCAACTGGTCAGTGGCGATTCTCAAGACTATATAAATAGCTATCAAATAGTAACCATAATTATTTTGCATCATAAATGCATTGTTGGCTTTTACACTTTTGCTGCCCGAGGCCCTTTCAGGATTGTGTCCATGATATAATGTGTTCAAGGAGCATGCTATGTTCAAAGTTACAATAGAACTGAAAAAACTGAGTTATGAGCATTTTTGACACTTACGACCATTGCAGCACCCCCATGTCACATGATCAAAATTCAGACCCTTGGCAACAAATTCATATTTATGACGGTTGTAGTGCCCTGGTGTCATGTGATCAGTTTTGGCAAACCTTCTGAAAAGCTAAGTCAATGGGGAAGCCAGATTCACTTAACAACTGTGGCAGGGAAGATCATAAAATGGGACAAACCTCATTTAGCAACTGTCTTGTTTAGCAATTGAAATTAAGGGGTCAATTGTGGTCGCAAGTTGAGGACTACCTGTAGCAGGGTTAGAGCAGCGTTACCCACTTTGGGCAACTTTAACTTGTATTGACCAACTCCCAGAATTCCACAGCCAACATGTTGGCTATGGAATTCTGGGAATTGAAGTCCACACATCTTAAAATTGTCCAGGTTGAGAAACACAGCAATATAATATAGTTCCAGTCAAACTTTTGCAGTTTATTTCTTAGACCTAACTAAGGGCCTGACAGCTTTGAGTTTCCATTGTTCATGTATCAACAGGAAAGAGCAGCAAATGCAATTACTTGTTAAAAGCTTGTGTCAAGCAGATTGCTCTGGAGAAGGTCACCAAGCAGCAATATGAAAACCCCCTATTAATTTAAAGATAGGGAGAGTTTGAGCAGAAGAAGGATGGCAAATTCAAAGGATGGCAAATTCATTTAAGAAAAAAAAAACAGGAGTGGAGTTTGCGTTAGGTTTCTGTTTTATTGATGGTGCTTGGCCACCATTTAAATCCATATGTTATTTTTATTAGGAATTGAGGATCAGAAAAAATAATGGAATGAGAATTAAGGTGTTCTCCAGAACATGGCCCCACTGTTGTGTTAACATTGTGACAATGATACCAATTGTCACTTTAAGCATTGAATGGGACAAGGGTTACCATCATCTTCAGTGGTGGTATTCAATTTTTTTTACTACCGGTTCTGTGGGCGTGGCATGGTGGGTGTGGCTATGCTGTCAGCCAGTCAGAGGTGGTATTTGCCAGTTCTCTGAATCAATCAAAATTATCGCTACGAGTTCTCCGGATCCTGTCGGAACTGGCTGAGTACCACCTCTGATCATCATACTATACCTGAACTGGAATGAAATACAGTAAGCCATCATATTTGACCACCTTTAGGGCAACATAAAATGAGACCAATTCTATTTTTCTTTCTGCTAGTGATGTTTAAATCACAACAGGAAAACAAGAGAGAGAGAGAGAGAGAGAGAGAGAGAGAGAGAGAGAGAGAGAGAGAGAGAGAGAGAGAGAGAGATGCTATTCTATTTGTTATTCTGTAAAGTTATTTCTTTTAAATGGCCATCTTATTGAAAGTTACCTTTCCAGATGCAGGGAATACAGAGGAAGTGAGGTGAAGAAGTGAAGAAGAGGAGGAGCAAGTGGAAGAAGAAGAGGAACAGGAGGAAGAGGAAATCTGTGGATGTTTTCATAAAGGCACAATTTAACAGGGAGAAAATCAATTTTAGAATGAGGTGGATTATGGCTAGAGAAAGAAGAATTAATTATTAAAGCAAGGAAACCAAACATTTCATTTATTCATTCATGCATGCATTCATGCATTCAATTTCTAAAGCTGCCCAACTCAACATGCAACTCTAGTTGGCCATGCAAATTGTTACTTCCAATATACTTTTCTTGAGTAGCATAGTAGTATGCAATTCTAATTTAGTACTGCTAATCCTGGCCAGCATGATCCTGTTTAGCAACAACAAGTTTGACAGATGTAGGTTCACACCATTCCTATGTACTTTCTAAAGCTGAGACAGGCTGCTGTTCTCCAGGGAGCATGAATTTCCTCTCCTGTAGCCAATAACTGGATGTTGGTCAATTTGTAAAGCAGTTGTTGATACCCTTGTTCTTCTAATAATCAAACAAGGAATTCATGAACCAATTATGTCTTCCTGGAAGGATGTGAATTTCCCATGCTGCTGTCGTTTAACAACCATGGTGCCGATGACATTTGTCATGTTTGCTGAGCCTGTATGGCTTTTATTTAGAGAAAGAAGTAGATAGAAGGTGTTTGAGTTCCACATAGTAAATTCTGGCTGCTCTTTGCCCTCTAAAATACTTCTCAGTTGTATTACTAGGCGCATAGAGTGAGCAGCTTGCACATTAACCCAGTTTTAAGCCCACGATATAATTAGTAGTAGTATGACTTTTATGGCTTTATCTTAAGCAAACTCACAATCAGAGTTGTAGGTATTTTATTTATTGAGATCTGCTACGCTGGTCATGTTTCAAAAATAATGTTTTCAAGCACAACATTTCTCCTTTGTTCATTAAAGCAAACATGACTTGTTCTTCATGCTTCTGTGGAGACAAGGGGGGAAATATTTCTGCTGCTTTCAGGAGCCTATCCATTAAGTTAATGTAACTCTTAAAGCAACAGTACCTTCGTCAGGCTTTTTTCCCCAGAAGCCAGAACATAGAAGTCACATTGCTTTAAGAAAAAGCAGAAAGGTACTGCCTTTGCCCAAAGTGTAAAGCATTTTTAAATTATGCATGGCCCTAATAAAGTGTAAGAACATGTATGTCCTGAAGAATAGGTGTGACATGGATATCCATATGCAGAGAGTTAGGTGGAACAATTAATTATGTGCCTGTTTTAGGACTTAGCCACACTCAATAAATGTCAAAATCCTAAAACTGCAGGATGCCACAATTCAGGAGGAACACCCCCTTCCTAGACCTTACTCCATAACATGAGAAAGTGTTCATACTTTCAAATTCAGACTCTTGAGTTGTTCCTTCCATACCAACTGTCATGTGGCCATATTAAAAAACTTAAGTCTTCAGAAATAAGTAGGAGCCCTTTAAGAACAAGAGTCACCATCCACCAAGAGGTGTTTGCACCTAAGTGCACATCTGGTTTTGAAATGCAACTGTCATCTTCTTTTAACGACCCCCATTAAATAATCCCTTGTGGGGTGGAGTCTGGGCAACTGAATAGAGGTGAGTTTTTACTGGCCGGAGGCCGTTTTGAAATGCAATGTTGTCTTTATATCCAAAGTGCTGGTACATAT
Organism: Boaedon fuliginosus; assembly: GCA_027560395.1. Taxonomy (NCBI): domain Eukaryota; kingdom Metazoa; phylum Chordata; class Lepidosauria; order Squamata; family Lamprophiidae; genus Boaedon; species Boaedon fuliginosus. The sequence continues at coordinate 278,547 of JANHGC010004756.1, read as the reverse complement.
TAAATTCACTATCGTTTAAAGAATTACCTATAGCTGATGACTGATAATTTAGGATTTATCCTGAATTCATGCAGTACATTTTTCAAAGGTACAGGAATGAGGGCCGTTCACCATTATCAGTTCACCAGATACTACAGTACTCATCATTGTTAGTTGGTTCTAGGAGATGTGATGAGTACCAAAAACAATGAGTACCAAACAATTTTTTCCCATAAGGAATAATGTAGCAAGTCACAAGACAGCTGACACTGACAAGTTCTAGGTTGTGCATTGAGTACCAAACAAATGATGAGTACCAAGACAAAATTTTCATGTCAAAATGTGTTGAGTACCAAATTTGGTAAGTTTCAAAGCAGTTGACTACCAACTGCTCTTTGCCATTTTCTATTGATGGTGTAGAAGTTAACAGTCAAATTATCAACATTTAAACCAAACACTTCTTAAAAGAGATAAATGTGCTAAAGTTAATTAAGTTCCAGAGGAATATTGCTAACTCATGCATTGGTATTATTTTTTCCATCATATTGTATTTAAAATTTTTCAGGTTTTCTCACCTTTTTTTAAATGTGACTCACCTTTTTTTACAGTGACTATATCAGCTCAGGCACAAAACAGAGACAAGTTGCCTTTTCCCCTTTTAGGGGATTACCATGGATAAGTTTTAGTTTAGCTATCTTTTAAATATCTCAGTAATTTCATTCAAAATCCATTTCTTGCCACCTAAACCTGTGGCTAGGATTAACTTCTGACTCCATGTGAACTCACAAAGAAGCTCTGATCTAAAACACATGAAAACAAAAACAAAAATTGAACAGTGACTGACAGATTTAATGTAATTTTGAAATATAAAATGTGAAATATACAGTTTTGCACATGCATAGTAAAATATTTTGCACATGCAAAATAAAAACAAAGAAATTTAAAAGAGCAAGTTGAAGGTACAGAATATTCACTTATTCAAAATGTAACAGTTTATCAGAGAATCTCAGTTTCATTAAACTGATTGATGGAACTCGACAATTTCATTTTTAACATCATGCAGCCGATGAGCCCAATGCCCAGTGCCTTGTTTCTCTCTTCTTTATCTATTCCTGTCATCTTTTAAACCATAATGTATGTTTTACTTGATAAAAAGGATAATGATCATTCCCCAGTGCCCAATAAATAAAATTCCACGACCAAGAGGAACAGAGAGAGACTAGCCGCACATTACAGAATAGCATAAGCGTGCTATTAGATGGGATGGGATGTGGAGAGAAAAATGAGTCACCTCAGTGTAATTATGCATAAATGCAACCTTGACTGTAAATTGGCTCTTGTGGGACACCTTGGAACTACACAACTCCTGGTGACCTTAAAAGTAATTGAGACCAATCTTTCAACATCGAGCTGTAATACAGTATTCTCATTCCCCAAATCCCTGACAGGCAGCTTGCTTAGGGATCCCTAGAGCAGGAATAACCAAATCTACACTGCCAAATGTTGAAATACACATCCAAGAAAGCCACCAGCAAACAAAGCTGGGTGTTGAAACTCAACCACAACTAGAGAGGGCCAGAGGTGGTATTCAGCCAGTTCTGACAGGTTCCGGAGAACCAGTAGCAATAATTTTGATTGATTCAGAGAACTTGCAAATAACACCTCTGATTGGCCAACACTGGCAAATGCCACCTCTGATTGACTGACAGCATAGCCATGCCCACCAAGCCATGCCTACAGAACGGGTAGTAAAAAAAATTGAATACCAGCACTGGAGAGGGCTACGGGCAGCTTTCCCACAGGAATACAGTTGTCCTTTTTTGTGGCTTTGGTCAGGATGAAGGAAGCAGCCTTGTGATGTTCCACAAGCTCCGCCCCGTTGGACAGGTGTGCAATGGTCCCAAGCCTGGGGTTTATTATTAGAGAATTTTAATCTGGGCTGCGTGTTGATGTAATCTTTTTGGCTGTTTTTATGTCTTTTTAGTTGTATGTGCTTACCCAAATCCGCTGGAGTTGGACCACTACATTTAAATAAATAAACAAGATGTCCTTCATCCTGTGGGACTTTTTGCCAGCTCTACTTCTTTACAAATATTTACTTTATCAGTCCTCCTCTTCCTTGTCCTCCTCCTCCTCCTCCTCGGCATTGTCCTTCTCTCCTCCTTCTACTAATACTACCTATACTACTAAGGCGGTGGTGAGGCCCCTCCTCAAGGTCTCCCTGGACCTGACTGTTTTGAACAACTTTCATCCAGTCTCCAACCTCCCCTTTTTGGGAAGGTTGTTGAGAAGGTGGTGGCACTTCAACTCCTCTGTACCTTGAAGGAAGCTGATTATCTAGATCCCCTTCAGTTGGTTTCAGGCCCAGGTACAGCACTGAGATGGCATTGGTCACACTAGCGAATGATCTCTGGTAGGCCCGGGATGGGGGAGTTTCCTCTGTCCTGGTGCTTCTTGACCTCTTGGTGGCTTTTGATACCATCGACCATGGTATCCTTCGGGGGCGTCTTGAGGGATTGGGAGTAGGAGGCACCATTTTACAGTGGTTCTCCTATCTCACAGGCCGTACTCAGTTGGTGTTAGTAGAGGGGCAGAGATCTGACCCAAGGCCCCTGCCTTGTGGGGTGCCTCATAGTTCAGTCCCGCCTCCTATTTAACATATACATGAAACCGCTGGGTGAGATCATCCAACAGCACGGGATAGGGTTTCATCAGTACACTGATGATACCCAATTGTATATCTCTGCCCCGGGCCGAACTAGTGATTCTGTCAAGGTGATGTCCCAGTGCCTGGAGGCTGTGAGGATCTGGATGGGGCCAACAGGCTCAGACTCAACCCTGACAAGACTGAGTGGCTTTGGATGTTGCCTCTGTATGGATTGTCCATCTTTAATGCTGAGGGAGGGGAAATTGCTCCCCTCAGAAAGGGCGCGCAACTTGGGAGTTCTCTTGGATTCACAGCTGCAAATAGACCATCATTTGGTGGCTGTGACCAAGGGAGCTTATGCACAGATTCCCCTACTATACTCTTCTTACAGTCACTCATGCCCTGGTCACCTCGCAATTAGATTACTGTAACACGCTCTACATGGGGCTGCCCTCGAAGAGCACTCAGAAGCTCCATTTGGTCCAGAATGTGGCCGCGCGAGTGATAAAGGGTGTACCTTGGTGCACCCGTATAACACCTCTTCTCCATGAGCTGCACTGTCCCCCAATGGTCTTCCGGGTGCAATTTAAGGTGCTTGTGACAACTTTTAAAGCCCTTCATGGCTTAGGAGCGGGGTACCTAAGAGACTGCCTTCTGCCACCTCATACCTCCCAGCCAGGGGTGGGTTTCTCCCGGTTCCGCAGATATCCGCAGCACAGCTGTTCTGTCAGAGTGCTTGCAGAACTGCAACGAAATTTCTGAGTCAATCGCGCGCAGCGCGCTTTTGACAGGCATTCAGAAAGCGCGCCCACGAAGCGGGTAACCAGCGAACCGGTAGGAACCCATCCCTGCTCCCAGCACCCAGTTAGATCCCACAGAGTTGGCCTTTTGTGTGTCCCATCAGCTAAACAATGTCGGCTAGCGGGTCCCTGGCCTTCTCTGTGGTGGCACTGGCCCTCTGGAACCAGCTCCCTGTGAAGATTCGTACTATCCCGAATCTGCTGGTCTTCTGCAGAGCCACGAAGACCTGGCTTTGTTGGCAGGCATGGAATTGATAACAGAAAAATGATTGGTGTATGGTGTATGACTGTGTTGTTATGTTATTATTGTTTATTACTTTTTACCTGTGAATTATTGTATTTTAACCTGTTGTAAGCCGCCTCAAGTTCCCCTTGACCGGGGAAGAGAGGTGGGGTATAAATCTAATCAATAAAAATAAAAATAAAAAATACTACTATTTCTCATGCCTTTGGGAGCCTAACATTTTATTTATTTTTCCTAGCCTTGCCTTTATAGGCAGAGCATATACCTATATCATTCCAGGTGCCAAAATCTGTATCAAAAGTACTTTGAAATGTAGATAATAATTTCTACTTTGATTTTTATAGAAGATGGTGTTTTAAAATTGGTACAGTCATTAATTACTTTCAAATATCTTTAAAATACCTATTATTGCATTTCATCTGTGTATTACTAGGAGTCACATCATAAGCGAGCAGAAAATGAGTACCGATGTTTGAAATTTATTATAATTTTCTCCTGAATCACACAATGTTTCTCAGCAATGGATGACATTTTAATAGGGCTGCTTATCACTGAATTGTCATTCATGGGAGCTCGTTGTTTTTAATATTAATAGATTTACACCAATCCTACTAGTTAATCTAGCTTTCTAATATACCTATATGTATATATGTATTTACCAGTTTGGTATAGAAATTAAGGCCAGAAACCAAGAGACCACAAGTTCTAGTCCCACCTTAGGAAGAGCAGCTACCATGACAATAGTCAGATAGACAAAATCTGAGTCTGGGTCACAACTGTATTCTGAGTAAGCGTCTTGGACCAAACCGTTCCTAGTTCAAAAAAGGTAAGAAGATGAGGCACAGTCAGACTTGCAAGATTCTATTATTATAACTTTAGAGTAAAAGTAGTATTGGCATTCATAGTTTGGAGAAACTCTGGGAGACAGGGGAGGACAGGGAGGCTTGATGTGCTGTGGTCCATAAAGCTTTCATAAAAGCTTCCAATTGTCCATGTAAATCTGAGGTTTTACTAACATGTTTGCTGTGTGATAGCCAAGATTTGTTCTCTTCAAAATCACTGCAAATGGAATCATAGCTGTGTCAAATAATATTGGTGATTATGAATAACTGTGGAAGATGCCTCTCTTAATATAGACAAGCTCATATTTTTCGTTTCCAACCGCCAATTCTTCCACTGCTTCATTATTTTTTCTATGGATATCCTGCTTTACTAGCAGGGATGGGTTCCTACCGGTTTGCTGGTTACCGGCTTTATGGGCACCCTTCCTGATCGCCTGTCAAATGCGCGCTGCACACGATTGACTTCTAAATCTTTGTGGTGTTCTGCAAGCACTCTGAT
>JANHGC010004756.1:239854-250454 GCA_027560395.1 Boaedon fuliginosus | reverse complement strand
GGTCAGAGAGATAGGAGGAGAACCACCATAACACGGTGCCCCCCACTCCCAACCCCCTGAGCCAACCCAGAAGGATATCATGATCGATGGTATCGAACGCCACTGAGAGGTCAAGAGTTCCAACCATTGTAACTTCAAATCCCCCAGGTAGGTATACCATAACTTCACATGGTCGCAAAGCAGTTGGTCAGAAGTCAAGGAGTACCTACATGCCACCTAGGATTACAGGTTTTGTTTTGTCGCAAGGCTTCTTTGATTATCTTTATCATAACTCCCAAATATTCTGTATACTTTTTCTGTACTTGGAAATATGCTTCCTTTGGGAAGAACAGCAGTATATATATATATATTGGACCAGTTGCTTTTTTCAGGCCAATGTTTTCCATTATATATATTATACTATACTATATTTTATATAGTATATATAATATACTATATATATGTATAATGTATTTTATCTTAAATATTATCTTATCCTCAGTTGCAACTTTGAAGAATTAGCCCATTAGACTTCCATCCGATCTTTAACAGTTCAACGTGACTTACAAACATTGCTTCTCAGTTCTCCCCTACTTTGGAAAAAGTTGGCCTGAAAGTAAGCAACTGGTCCAAAGTTCCCATTGTGCTTCCAAGGGTGACTTGAACCCAGCCCATTTACTCTTAGTTCAAAATCCTAACCACTACATCATACTGACTTAACAGAATATCAAATTTTTCTTACATCAGAGGGCAGGAGTTTACTCATCACAGCCATTGTACTTGTTGCATTCTGATTTATGGTAATAGAGAAGTATTTATGCATTGAAATGCATTTCCTTTAGGTGTTTGAGCCAAACTCTCGAATTCCTTGAAGCAGGACTTATTCTTGTTACCTTTTGCAAGAGGAGTATGTTTGAATGTGTTACATAAGTAAATATATAATTTGAACAAGTGCTTAATCTAGTAATTTAAAAGAAGCAGCTTGTATTTCTGCTCTGTGCCTGGTCAGTGAGTAAGTAATAAGGTATGTAACATTTTCATATGTTGTATATCACACAGACAACACATTTGCCTTTAATTATGAGTATGAAAACATTTCATTGCAGACTACACTGGCAGGCTTACAACTTCATTGGCATTAAGGGGAACTGAATCAGTTGGTCAATTCTTGCATTCTTGCTGTGTCTGGAAAAGTAAAAGATCAATGATGCTCAGCTCAGCCTCATATGAAATTTCCATCTTGGGGCCCCCAGGCATATTTTGAAGGCTTAAGGAAAGATTTATTTCTCATTGAGATGCAGACATATTTATGAGAACTACTGTCTGTATTCCTGGCAAGTGAAGCAGTGAGATCTACTGGAGCAACAAAGCCAGGTTCAGATATTTGAAAGGAGAAGACATCAAATGGAAGCTTTTACAGATATTCTCATGAATCTTGTTCAAAATTATACCGAAACTCACTGAGTTGGAGATTCAGTACCTAGTATCCTAGTTCATAAATAGAAGGACTTAGAAAGTTGGGTGTTGTTTTTTTTAACAAAATAAGATAGCTCTGAAAGAGGGAAAAACAAATAAGCATGCAGAACCAAGTCCGACCTTCTTGATCTTTCAGACAAGAATTTTGTGTTTTCCCATTTTTAGCAAACCATTCTTAATGCTGCTTTTGTTGCTGACTGCTTTTTCACCACAGGCCACAACACATGTTTTCCCACGGAAATTAGGGAGCAAGTAAGCCATTCTATCTGCTTTTTACTTCCATAATTCATTTGAATTTTCCAGTCCTGAAAAAAGAACATACAGATGAGGGAATAACCAGGAAGAGTGAGAAAGGCTAGTATGGTAGAAAGTCACAGAAACTTATCTCTAGTGGCATTCCAACTAAGAAACTGCAACCCAAAGGGACCAGATTAACTTTTTAGCAATGATGGAAAGATTGAGATTTTAATGGTACTAAATAATCTCTGCTTTCTCATTTCAATGAAATTTGCTGTTTATTATTTTTGCTACATTGTTTTTGTTCATAAATCTTTATGATTGATACTATTATCTATGAATTGTATATTTTACAAGTATTTAGCATGTGGATGGGTGATTTATAATTTTAATTAAATAAAATACGAATCTTCTATCTTTGTCAGCCTAGTCATATGTACCATATGTAATAGGCACTACATTATGGACGTGGAGTAAAAGTACAAACAAGAATATTGACATTTGGGGGGCAGTTGATTTTCAATTTTAAGCAACAGTATTCTAAAGGGATATCAACTTTTGAAATTTCGATGTATCCATCAGATTTTCCACAATTTGGAAGAAAAAAACATTATTTCATTTATTCATATTAAATTTATTTTTATGCTCTACTCCATAAACATTTTTCTTTTCCTGAGCTGGAATTCTGAGTTTGTATCAGCACCGAGTATATATCTCCTAGGTTATGGAACATGAACATATTGGCTTGCAAAGGAATCCCTACATTAAGGACGGTACCTTACATGAGTATTCTTGGAGTAAAATTGTCCCAAATGTCCTTACCATTATCAGGGAATGCTGGGTGTGATTCAGGTGCAACTAAGGCTCGTAATATGTACAGGCTGATACATAATCTGCAAGTTCTCCATTTTACTAAAGAATTTAATATGAAAATCTCAAATGACACCAAGTATGATGGGCATCGGAGATTAATAGTTATGGGCTCATCTAGTGATAACCATGGCATAGCAAAAATTGCAATTAGGAATGTAAGAGAATATGAAATAATACATTAGAGAAAGATAATGTATAATATATTTTCTGTGAAAGTATGAAAAAGGGAAATAATATAGTAGATCTAAATGAATATGGCATTAGCTAAGGAGGAAACAAAAGCAGAACACTTCCTTTCCAGCAATCAGTGCCTAGATAGCAGGAATTAAAACTAGACAATCAGTCAAGCAGAAAACAGTGATCAAGGAAATACCAAAGAGAAAAACCACACCCTCACCAACCCTGGCACAGCAAGCTTGTACAGAGAGCAAACCTTGTACTCATTAGGACTGATGTAATGACTAATGAAACATATGCAAGCAAACAATCAAGCTCAAAGAGCATCAAGGACTCCACAGTTCAACCGTGAGCCATATATATATATTCTCTTCTATTAGATCTAAATGAAAATGGCTTTATCTTGTGGTTGGGGAATTGAAGGAGTAAATTTAATTATGAATGAAAGGCTAAAATATGAATTACCATAATCGTGATTACTATGGGTACATACAAAACTAAGAATTCATAGGCTAGTGATAGGTACATGATATGCTTGATTGAATGGTGATAATGGAAGAACTAGCGATGAGTTTTTAGAAAAATTATGCAAGATTCTGAATAAATGTGATCCCAGGAGGAAATTATTCTGCTAGGTGACATGAACTGATGGATGGTGATGAGATATAACAAAAAAGAAAATTGAGTAGGTCATTCACGAATTTAAAAATAAGGGGATGACTAGATGATTGCTTACAAAAAATCCCCTATGTATTTCAGATGCGTGTTTTAAGTAAAAACATCCATATTTAATCTTTAAAAGAATGAATATAAATTTAAAAGCATGAGTGGTTTTATTGTTTATGATGAAATATTGAGATAATTAGTTAAAATCTAATGAGAAGTTAGTGATGAGGATAATGAGAAGTTCTGAATATACAGGAGACCATTTCTTCTTGGGGAAAAAATAACATGGAAGAAAAAGGAAAGAAATGAAAGAAAATAGAGTGAAATTAGAATTATTGTAAAAAGGGAAAAGGCCCAAATACTGTACAAACAGTACTAGAATTTATAATCTTTCAACAAATGAATGGACATAAGGGAAAGGATATGGAAGCTGCTTGAAATAGAAAAAAACCCCAATCTGAATGTCACAGAAATGTGTGGAGTTACAAAAAAAGGGAATGGAAAATGGTGGAATGATGAAAGAGACTATGGAAATATAAAAAGGTATTAAAGAGAATAATTTATGCAAACAAATAGGATAAGAAAAATACATTATGTAATGCACCTTAACCACACAAATAGAATATTACCAAAGAATAAAGAATGGTTAAAACTGAAAGAGGCAGAAAAATGGAGCCAGTTTGGGCTAGTGATTCAGGCTAGAAACTGGGAAGTCATGAGTCATGACCCACCTTAGCCATGAAAGCCAGCTGGGTGACTTTGCAGGATGCAATCTGAGTCGGTCACCGGGACTAGAGCTTTATCTTCCAAGCTTTCGGACTTGTGCTGGAGCCCATCCTCAGAAAACGGTGATATGTAAGGATTTGTCCCTGTCCACATTGTTAAATGAAATTGAGAGTTGCTAGTAAATATAAACTTAGAATGGGGCAGTAAATGTGTGTGTGAGAGAGGTGCGGGGAGAAAGAGGGGGGTTAAAGAAGCAGCCAGCATACAGTAATTTCTTGAAGTGGGTTGGTCAGATAACACAATAAATGGAAGTCAGCTTTCAAAACAAAATATGAAGAAAGAGTGAATAGGTCAAGAGAAAGGGAAGGATCAGTAAAGTAGTGCTTGGATGAACTTAATAAGATCCTCAGAAAGCACTAGGTGAGAGACTAGAAGGTTGTATCAAAAGCAATATATGGGTGTAGTGGCAGGATATTTTCCAAGGATAGAAAGTTATGGAGTGGACTTGTGTGGTCTTAGTGGCAACTAGTTTTAGGCATGTTATTTTTCTCATATCTCAGTTCTTTAATTTCTTTGTTTCACTATTTCTTTCTTGTTTAATGTATATTATAGTCCTTTCCCCCAAAGAAAATATTATGATGAGTATGAATGTGTATTTCTTTTTTTTCCCCCATTGGGATAAATCTTATTATTCACTGTATCTCAGAAAATATTGGAAAGTTACTTACATTTTATTACAGATTTAAATATGTATATAATGTGCAATTCCATGAATATCTAAACAATTTTAATATGCAGTGAGGAAAACAGGTTGTTCTTTTGTAATTCAATTCTAATCAGATTTTGGGATGTTGTGTTAGGAAAATACTCCATAGTCCCTGAATGTCATCTTAGCAATGTGGCATGCAATACAATCAAATCACAAAAAACCTAATTCAGACATTTGAATATTGCTTGCTATGTTCATGTGTGTTTAGCATATCTTCAACAGAAATAATTTAATGATACACCATTCATAGCATAAGAAAACTTCAAAGCTGTATACTCCTGACTTAAGAAAAAGAGAATGAAGAAATGATCAGAATGCCTAAACTATTTTTTTTAATTGTTTCTGCCTTTTTCCTGATGAGCTAACAATTTTAAATCTCATCAGAAAATAAGTGTAATACAACTTTGGTTTCTGGACAGTTATAAAATGATATTGCATTTTCCTCATACCTGCATAGTGATGCATCTGGGAAACTTTCAGATCTGCAGGGAATTGATCTACTCTGTTCCTCTAATGAAGCTGTTTCCTTTAATCAAATGAAAGTCAGTAGGGGGTTGAAAGTATCTAGCACAGTTTTATTTTGTCCAGGGAGTGGAGATGGATATATATATTGTATTATCTCTATCAAGTGGTGCTACGAAATCTAGTAAAAATATTTGATTAAAAAAACAGTATAATGTATTATAAAGACTTCACTGAATCCCTTCCAGAAATTCAAGTGTAGTCTATTTTTTAAAGGTAACCTATGATAATAAGAGGTTAACATATTCTTGCTGTTGCTAAGTTATAAAAGTACAACTTTGCTATAGGAATGCTAAACTCAAGACAGTTTAATGGACAGCACTCAAGTATATACCCCAGTTGAAGGTGAAAGAGATACTTTTATATTAAGGGGAATAAAAATGTAAATCAAATTTGGAATCCTTCTCCATTCTCTCTGCAGCCTTGTCACATATTTATATACTACAGTGGTATGAACATACTATATAGACCATTAAGTGAAGAACAGATTCATCTGACTTATCTAAAGCTATGTAAATATTTCATAATTATGTTGTATCATAATTTTGTTGTATCAGTAGGACAGTGGTGAATTTTGGAAGTGTCTAGATTTACTTTTACTTTACTACTTTTAATTGCTGAAATGAAATTAATTAATTACAAAATCAGATCATACTAGCATCCTATCCAATAGTTAGTTAATTTCACACTAACACCTTCCAGAGTGTCATTTCTGTTGGGATCTTTATACTATGAGTTATTAAGGAGGTTTGTGTGTCCAGAGGTCCAAAAGTATAAAACTGCAATTAATAATCAAAACAGTTTATATTTAAGATTAATAATATAAAGACAATCAGATTTATCAAATTTCTATCCTGCCATAATTATGGTATTCTTGGTGGCTCACAAAATTGGAAACAAGTAATAATGATTAGTAATTTGGAGGCAATATTACACAAATAATAATTAAGGATAATCTTAATTACTTAAGATGCAGTGCAATCAGATAAGATGTAATCTATAAGAATTAAGGACATTGTTCATTGAGAAAAGGGGGAAGTTAGATTTTTATTCTTCATTTTTTTCATAAACAACTTAAGACAGTGAACATACCAATATTCCTTTTTCCTCCTAGTTTCTCCATTACAACAATCCTGTGAGGTGGGTTGGATTGAGGGTGAGTGACTGGGCCAAAATGTGACGGGCCCAAAATGTCCCAGATGGCTTTCATGCTACGAGTAGGATTAGGACTACCTGTACCCATCAGAACTAGTTCAAAGAGGTCTTTCAGTGGGGGAGAAGCAGAACATTTTTAGAGTTACATTTTATTTAATGGCTAAAAAAGACATGTGGTTGGGAGTAAGGCATTGGATTTTCAAATATAGAAGCATGAAATAAGGAAATACATAGACTCACTTTGCATAGTGTTCAACTGTAGCAGAAGGAAGAAACATGGAGATTCTTAGTTCAATGAAGGGTTTTGAAAGTTTCCTGCTATAAACAGAGAGAGATTTAAAAGAAGTAACATTCACAGACCTCCATGAGTTAAGGGGGCATCTGTTATGCAGAAATATCATTTAAGGAGAAATAAACAGAATATTTCTGCATAACACAGAAAAACCAGGGATAATATTGCAGCTTGCGCAAGGATTTCTGAGCTTAAAAGATTGGTGTTAGATGGTTCCTCCGGCAGTTGGAAGGGAAATTGGAAGGGAAGCATTGCTTCTGAATGACTTCAATTAAGACTTCAGTTCTGAGTGGAGATGAAAAGAGCTGCATAGCAAGAACAAAAGTCCTTAAGTTCACCAAACTAGTAATAAAATAACCATAGAAGTGAGGATTTCCTAGTCATTTGGTCCTGAGGCCAAGAGATCGTATCTTGGAAGTACTGGGATCAAGCAAACAAGAGAACAATTGTGCCAGACCATTTCTTAACAAAAGACATTTCAAGGTAAGCAGATGAGTCATCGATACTTTTACATGCTCTGCTCTGACTAACAGAAGGAATTGTCCAGGCACAGTTTATGACTCTGATATCTGGGGGAGCCCCACAATTCATTTCCCACATACAGCAATACAGGAACTATATTTTGGCAACACAAATCAAAATTACTACGCTGCCATCGTGGGAGGGAGACTGAGACTCTCTGTTGCCACCTGGTGGCCATTTTTGATTGGCTTACATGGGATCAATGTATTGCAAATGTATAGAATTTGGTGGCAGTTTTTTCTGTTGTCGATTATATTCAAATTTCAGGCAGGAAACACAAGCTACCCCTGCCTTGATAACACTGTGTATTGACAGAATGGCTGTGCTGTGCCACTATAATAAGAGTATACTTTGGGCACAGCAAGATTTAGGTTGACAGGAGATCCTCTTTTTTCTAAAATGAGAAAAAAGCAGCAAATGTGACTGTGCGGAAAAACCTAAAGAAAGATAAAAATTCAGTCCAAGTCCCATGTTTCCATGAGGTGTACTGCTATTCCATACATTCTGGGACAGTGCAGGTTTATAGTCTGTGACAATATAAGTTTCTTCCTCAGAGAATTTATAGATTAGTTATTTTCCCCTTGTAAAGTTATATTTTGCTTCTGGAATTGTAAGGCTGGTGGTGATCACAACTCATAATTTCAAATCCCATTTTCCTCTTCCTTCTCCCATGCCTTCACAAGGTCTAACAGCTTTGTTTGTTTTATTTGGGCTGCAATCCAATACAGGGAGTCCTCAACAACCAGAATTAGGTCTGGAACTTCTGACACTAAGCAGGTCAGTCATTAAGTGAGTTGTACCCATTTTCTGACCTTTTTTGCCCAAGTCATTACCTGAGTCTAACTTTCCCCATATTTTTTCTTATTGGACACCAGCTGGGAAGGTCCCTCAAGTACTTGAATTTTGATTGTGTCATTGTGGGGAAGCTACAACATTGTAAGTGTGAGGACCAATTGTAAGTATTTTTTAGTACTATTCAAATGGTCACTAAATTAATGGCTATAAATTGAGGGCTGCCTATAAAACTTGGCAGCAAGTAATCCATTGGCCTAGCCTGGATTTTAGTTCTACCTCGCAGTCTGTTTTGTTCCATGTTTGAATCCTGAATTTCGTACTGCTCTCCTCTTCCGTACACTCTGCTCCTGTTTTATCAACGATTATCACAATGTTCTTTTTAATTGACGCATCATTTTTGCCAGGATTTGCAGCTATTGCTCTGATTCGCTGCTGCACCTTGCAGATATCTCTTCCAGATGCAAACCTGCTTTTTTATTTCTTCAAGCACCAAATTTGAGGGTTCAAAAAGTGTAAAAGATGTTGGTGTTTTATGTGCAAACCTTTTGCAGTCCTGGTAACACAATATGTTTCAGTGAAATTTTGAAATGAAACTGGCACAACCAGGTACAGAATTAAATCTAATCTAACCAGGTACAAAGTTAAATATGACATATTTCTTCAAATTTGAATTAAAGGTTTGCTTGACATGTCGTGTCTGACTCTAGGGGGCAGTGGTCATCTCCATTTCCTAGCCAGCGTTATCCATATGTGCTACCGATGTGCAGTTTATAAATTCAAAACAAGAAACCTGAAATATGGCAAGTGCTGAAGTTGGAACACCCTTTCATTCAGTTCTCTGTGGTAGCAGCTTTGGCAAAAATAACAACTTCCAAATATTTCTTGTAACTAAGTCTTTTTATTCTTGCTTTTGGAATCTTTTTCCTACTTTTCCTTACAGAACTCTTCTAGCTCAAAAATACCTTTAACTCTCTTTTCGTGCCCAGCATGTTTGAGATCCCCGTAGATTTTTCAGTATTCAAATCTGAGGACTCTGAAATTTAGATGAGTATTAAAAATTACTGATTGCAAATTGTACTAAATTAGAAAGAAAGGTGCAGTCACGTTTTGAGTTACAGAACTTAGGTTCAAGCAAATAGCTGACAGGTGTAGTTTGGGCTAAAGATTAAATATGAAATACATACTTAATTGAAAGGTATTAGAAATGTCTAGGAGAAGGCTATTAAGAGCTTGATAAAAGAAAAACACAATAACTTAATGACAGTGAGGATAAACATTCAGTCTCTTATTCATACAGTGGGTTGAACATTGCTGTTAAGAGTAATTTATTTTAATTAGCTGACGGTTGACTTTGCTGAACACTTATTATGCATGGTTCCTGTGCCTTTCATCTTGTTGACTAATTTGACTGAATTCAGGAAAGAAGATGAGAGTATCTTTGTTTATAATTACAATGGGTTCATTTTTTTTCTCCAAAACCACACACCTGCATACCTCTGAATACAAATAGCTGGGTGACAGAGAAGGACAAAGTCTTCTTTGTCTGTTCCCATAGGGAACTGGTTGGTCCTTGTGAAAAACAGGATACTAGCTAACTATCAACTCCAGTAAGGTCTGCGAAGAATGGGGTAACTTAGGACAAGTTCTTAAAAATATTAAGAACCACATACAGACCATTTGCTTTTCGTCTGTATTATTTTCAAAGCAATTTATGTTACTCTATAAGTCTATAAAATCAGGAATCATCAGTGTAACAACCACAAGAGGTAGAAGAGATTGGATATTTATTTATTTTATTTGTATCCTGCCTTTTTTCCCCCACAACTCAAGGTGATAGCGGTCCCTCCTCTTATTTTCCCCAAAACAACATACCCTGGGGTGTAGTTTAAGAGAGCAGCTAGCCCGAAGTCACCAAACTAGCTTCCACACTGAAGGAAAGACATTGAAATGCAACAACTAGCGATAGTTAAGCAGATTTGTCTTCTGACAGAATTATACTCCTTTTCAAAGGCTTCAAATGTGGGATTGAGATGCCCTAAATTCATTAGAGTTTATTTTGAATAGGCATATATTAGATTGCACCATAATCTTATTATATATTCTGATTGTATTAAGATAAAGTTTAGGTATTTAATAATGTATTAATTAAGTTGCATGTCATTAATGTCTTGTTAGGTAGCATGTGTCATGGTTGTCCAATGCATAATTAAGATTTATCTATATGAACTTTTTTTCTATGATGTGTATCATTAGTTTAAGTGAGGTCACATTTGTAAGTGTATTTCTAAATTTGTTCCAGAAAATTTCACTTCAATAAGAATAGTTTTGGATGTATTGTACTGTAATACATATTTCTAAATGTCTTTTTTTCTTTAAAAAAATACCAATTTAAAGGAAATTTGCACAGAGAA
>JANHGC010004756.1:220518-233800 GCA_027560395.1 Boaedon fuliginosus | reverse complement strand
TTAGTTGTTGGTTGGTTAGTTGGTTGATTGGTTAGTTGGTTGATTGGTTGGTTGGTTGGTTGGTTGGTTGGTTGGTTGGTTGGTTGGTTGGTTGGTTGGTTGGTTGGTTGGTTAGTTGGTTGGTTGGTTGATACCCCACCTCATTTCCCCGGTCAAGGGGAAATTATTCTAACAGTCAGGAATTTTCTTTTTAGTTTTAGGTTGGTTCTTTCCTTGATTAGTTTCCACCCATTGCTTCTTGTCCTGACTTCTGGTACTTTGGTGAATAGGTTGGCCCCCTCATTGTCCTTTTTTTCACTAGATTAGAAATACTCAATTTCTGCAACTGTTTTTCATATGTTTTAGTCTCCAGCCCCTAATTATCTTTGTTGCTCTTCTCTTTGCAAAATCTTCTTCTTTGCAAAATCTCAACAACATTTTTTATATTGTGGTGAACAAAACTGAATGCAATATTCCAAGTGTCTTGATCTTATCAAGGCATTATAAAGTGGTACTAACACTTCATGTGATCTTGATTCTATTCCTCTGTTAATGCAGCCTAGGATTGCATTGGCTTGTCTGGCGGCTGTAGCACACTGCTGGCTCATATTTAAATGATTGTCCACTAAGACTCCAAGATCAGTTTTGCAGCATTTAATGAATGCTTTGGAATTCAAGAAAGTGTATTTTGTTGATCTCAGAACAATAATTAATAAGATTCTATGACTAAAGAAGCAAATTTAAAAAGGATCAAGTTGGAAAAAAGAGGTACTAAAACATAATTGCAAACAGTTTCAGTAAGCAAAACTACAGAAGACAACAGATGAACCTGCCCAAAAATCTTAATGAAATTGGAATTTAAAAAAATACATTTAAATCAAAAGAGTTTTTAAAATTGAATCCAGTTCCATTAAGTCAGTCAGGTTTCATAAAGAAGGAGCCTAACATATCACAGAGTTTACCAGAAACAGAGAAGTATTGATCAAAAAGACTTTGCAATAGAAAGAGGCAGTACAATTCACAGGCTTTGTGTGGAAATCTCTGATAAGCCCAATTCCCTCATTTATTTTAATTATTTGGCTGGACCATGCTCAAATTTAATCAGTCTCTAGTTTTCTATACTATCCCCTTTTACAATACTAAACAACACAGCATCAACAGTAGAGACCTTTAAGTTTCTATGTTCTATCATATCTCAAGACTTAAAAGGGACACCTAACATCAAAAATGTCATAAAAAAAGCACAACAAAGAACATTCTTTCTGCACCAACTCAGAAAGTTTAGACTGCCCAAGGAGCTGCTAATACAATTCCTACAGATGAATTGTTGAGTCTGTCATCTGCACCTCTATAACTGCCTGGTTTGGTTCTGCAACCAAACAAAACTTCAACGGATAATTGAACTGCAGAGAAAATAATTGTTACCAACCTACCTTCCATTGAGGACCTGCATACTAAAAAGAGGGCTGTGAAAATATCTACAGACTCCTCACATCCTGGTCATAAATTGTTTCAACTTCTACCCCCAAAACTATTTTATAGCACATTGCACACCAGAACAACTAGACACATAGACTGTTTTTCCCTGCATGCCATCACTCTGCTAAACAATTAATTCCCACAACACTGTCAAACTATTTACTAAGACTTACTATTATTATTCTCATCCTTCCTATTACCTATCTCCTTCTACTTATGACTATAACCTTGTTACTTGTATCTTTACGATTATATTTTTTTATTTAGTTTCCTGGTATGATTTTGATTGCTTATTTAGTATCCTATGACTATCACTATGTTTGTATTATACGATTCTTGATGAATGTACTTTTATGTACACTGACCGAAGACAAATTCCAAGCACACTTGGCCACTAAAGAATTCTATTCTATTCTATTCTATTCTATTCTATTCTATTCTATTCTATTTCTTAGAATCACTTGAGCAGAGGAAGACCCTTCCTGCACATTTCCAGAAAGGTGCTTATTCTCAAGAATTAAGGCAAATATATAGATATTTATTCTAAGTACGGGATTTCATATCAAGCCTTTGCCCACAATAATCTCAGGATAAAATTAATGCAAATCTTTTCAGCTGTTTACAGTACAGCAGCATGATCAAGTATCTGCCCCTAAAAATTAACATAGTTACTATAGCACCATCTATTTAGCATTCTCTAAATGCCTCTTGCCTAGCCTCCCCTATAAATCATTGAAACATAAGAAATTATCAAATTCTTGATAGTTCCTGATTTACGAGCGTGTTAAGATTTCCATCTCTTTCGATTTACCACTACCAGCTGTCATAAGCCTGGCATAGCGCTAATTCTTTTTAATAAAAGCATTAGACCTGTTTGAGCCATCACGAACTACACAGCAATCACGTTCATCTACATGACCTTCATTTATTTTCTCATCCAAATTCCAGGTTAGTCAGCTGCATCTTCCATTAGCTCTCTCATTCGCACTATGCTGCCTGCAATCCGAAAGGGGCAGGGATTCAATCTTAAATTGTTCTATCAGTTCTGGCCCACAGAAAGCCTCTCTTTAAGCAAGGATTAGGTAGTTAAAATGAGGCCGGTGGAGGGGGAAAGTGGGTTAAACATGAAAAAGGTTTCAGTCAGGTAGTACAAGTGGTAAAATAAACACCAGCGATTCCACATTCACCAAATGAGCTAGCAATTTTTAATGGCTTTCATTGTTAACCTAGTTTATACCGTTTTGACCCATTAGGAACAAGGAATAATGAAAGTGAGGCTTCCAGAAATAAGAACTTGCACTAAAATCTTACTCTGAAGGTCTTTTTAACTACAAATATGAAATAATATTAAACTTCACTTTGCATTATTGTGATTCTTTGTTCGTATAAATTGATTTTCTCTCATTGTAATGTGCTTGCAGCTGCAGTTTATATATCACAGCCTTCTTATTGGCATGTAAAACTTATTTGCTTACTGTTGGTGTGGTTTCCACTTCATCAAGTAATATATATACAAGTATTATACTTATAATATAAAACTAGTATAAAATACTTAGAATATACTACATATACTATATGGCATATAAATATTTGTTGATGTTCCACAATATATTCTATCAACCTTGTGGTAACTGCCAGATCTTCTTTTTGACCATGATAACGTCTATACATTCTTATTTTTTCCATGTCTTCCACCTAACATTTGATTGTGCCAAGAATATCTATTTAAGGTAATCCTTAAAAAAAAAAACTCTTTAAGGCTTTTCTTTTCAGCAGCCCACTTTGTATTGTGCATCTCCTATTTAATCCCTTCTTTCAGTTCTGTCTCTTTGCAAATCTTTCAAATATCAGCTACAGCTCCAAAGAGAGATCATTACTGCTTTATGTACAACAAATTGAAAAGATTGCTGATAAATATATATATTCAAGAAAAGGAATGATCTTTCAGCTTATCCTGAAACACAATGAAAATTCTCAAGAATAATTTCATGGAAGAAGCTGCCCCTTGCAAAAGGGAGGTTCTTATTTTGTAGAGTTAATTAGTATTGTTAATTGTTATGTATCTTCTCCTTGGCTTACAGAATAACAAATAAAACAGAGGAACATTTTAAACATAGTATTGGTTTGCTATATTCAGGATATGGAGAGCTTCCACTCGAATTTGAAGACATAAAAGATGTACTTTTGACCTGAACAGCACCGAAACACAACTTCCTAATCATTGTCAATCGGCTGGCAAGGATTCATTCAAAGCTACAGGGTTTTTTAAAGGAGATTGTCAGCTCCTACTTGAAGAACTGACGCCTGCAATAGTCTTACCTGGATAATGGGCAAATTATGAAAGGCAAAATTCTCCTTTAGAAAAGGCACTACTAATCTTTGATTAGTTGGCTGGCAAGGCTGCAGATAGTTAATTTGTTGCCACCATTAAGAATTATGCTAACTCTGACCTTTCATTTTCCTTTAGGGAAATCAGAACCATGAAATTTGGTATCTACTACTCAGCCGCCTCTTTAGCTAAAGCAGTAATAACAGGCCAGTCTCTTTTAAGGAATTATGAATATTTCATTAGAGAACTGAATTCTGAATATAGCAATTTTCTTTACTATGATTATAAGTGCATATATACAATATATTTAGGTCTACAATCTTAAGGAAAAATATCCATATAAAATGGCAATTGGTTATATCATTTGGAGGGAGCGCAGTGGCTCAGTGATTAAACACTGAGCTTGTTAGCTGGATAGCCCGGGTTCAAGATCCAGGCACCATGCAATGGGGTGATTCCCATTCCAGCCCCAGCTCCTGCCCACCTAACAGTTTAAAAGCATGCGAATGCGAGTAGATTAAAAGGTACCATTTGGTGGAAAAGTAATAGCATTCCGTGAGCCTTTGGCATATACAATATAACCATGCTGGCCACATAACCACAGAAAATGTCTTCACACAACACTGGCTTCCTCAGTCAAGAAATGGAGATGAGTACTGTGCCATAGAGTCAGATATGACTGGACAGGGAAGCCTTTACTTTGATATCATTTGGACCCAGAGCAAGTGTCCCCATTCCTACCCCCTTCCCTACTACATGGCTTTTCTTGGACTGCTAGAAAGTGAAAGTATCTTCACTGGAAATTAAGGTAATACCTGATAATGATTTTTATTATAGTTATTATAACCCGTGTGACTGGCTGCCCGTTAGAACTACGGAGGGCAAAGGAAAACCACTGATCCTGGTTTTACGTCAGTTATCTAGTCTGGCAATGGCATTAAACCCAGTGAACACTCTAGGACAATAATTTAATTCATCTCCCAGTAATTGGATTTAGAAGGAATCTCTTAAATGGATTCAGAAGATGTGTATGCCATCATATAGGTAGTATTCGACTTACATCCATTCAGTAATGGTTCAAACCTATGGCATTGAAAAAAGTGACTTATGACCAGTTCACACACTTATGACTGTCATAGCACCCCCATGGCCCCATGATCAAAATTTGGGCACTTGGTAACCAGCACCATGTAATCCCTATTTGTGACCTTCCCAACTAGGTTCTGACAGCAACTACATAATTTACTTAACAAATGCAATGACTCAAGCATAGCAACAAAGGTCACAAATGCCTGGATTTCAGGTATTGGGAAAACAAATCTTATTATGCCCAAATGCCAAGGAGAGAGAGAGAGATTAGCCATTAGCAAATGATAACATATACTTCAGAATGTTCCACTGATACTTTTTCCACTTGTTATCTTTTTTTATGCCTAGAAATAAAGAATAACATGGAATAACATGTTCTCTATGTAAACATAGGAAAAACTTCTCAGCTTACCGACAGCAGCTTCAAAGTTAAGAATCTCCCACCACACATGATGAGTTGGAACTGGGAATTGGATTTATGAAGTTTGATGGTGGTTTATATGTAAATATTTAATGAATCACAGGGCAAGCAAAAGTCCAAAAAGGGAGGAAATTTAGCAATGGAAGATTTGGAAAGAGACAAAAACTGGAAGAGAAAGGAAGTAAATAATCATGTTTTTTTCATGACATTATATGCCTTAACTATTCCAGAGGGGGGGGGGAGGGAGGACTTAAAGAAGGTTCTATAGCAATCCGCTACATTTATACTTGTGAAATATAAATTTAATTTACTCATCTGCAGTAACATAGCATTGTGCAATATCTAAAGCAATAACAACATTTCTTAGAATATCTATGAATAGTTCTATGAATAATGTATACAAGTATTAAAATGCAATCATAGGACGCTCTTACGCTTTTTACATTTTCTTCTAACTTTGATCTCTGAAGGAAACTAATATTAACAGCAGCTTTTGAAACACTTTGCTTTGTGTATCCAAAGCAAGCATCAAAGGCTTCAAATGAATATTTGTTTGCCTTACAATATCATAACATTCCTAAATTTATTACAAGCGAGTAAGGATACAATTCAGGTAATACTAGTTAAAATATATAATTTAATATAATATATGTATATAATTTAAATAAATACAAAAAAGCCGGACACCTATTAAAATTCAAGACTAAACACTTCAACATGAGGACCCAGATTGTTTGGGGGCGATAAGCTGAATCTGTAACTGCTTGGGGAGTGTTGTAAAGCTCTGATAAGCAGTATACAACATCTGGGTGCTATTGCTATCCATGTTGTAAGGCGCCCAGAGTCCTTCGGGAATTGGGTGGCATAAAAATGTAATAAATAAATAAATAAAATAAACCCCAGAAATAATCTCATATAATTGCATTAGATGATGGCTTGCCATTTCCTAGATGAAAATATTCTTCCCTCAAAGATATTCTAACCATTATATTAAATAGACTCCGGTAGCTGACTGTTATAGATGACACAGTCTTCTCCTAACTTTCAATGAATGTCAAATGAGATATTCCTGGCTCCTTTCAACTATGAAGACCAAAAAGGCAATGTCAGGGAATCATGGAAATAAAGTGTCATTCAACCCAGCACAGAATATTATCTACATAATGCTTTCCAAGTATGTCCAAGGATTCTCTTATATTTAGTGTGGATGCCTTCAGTAATATTAAACTTTACAATCCATATATATTCCAACATGTACCTGACTTCTATGCTCTACAGAGTTAGATTCTTTTCCACTTTTAAGTTCCAGTGGCATTATTCTGGTCTGAGTTTTAGATCTTTCATGAATGGTTACTCCAGCTGTAACATCAATCTTGCCCTTTAAGCCAAACCTGGGACACCAGATATTCTCTTCAACATCCAGGATTTCTGTAACTTTGACACTATAACAGGACTTAGCTCCTAGCCTGTCACAAAACAATTTGTATATGTTAATTTAAACTTTTATTTATTTATTTATTTATTTATTTATTTATTTATTTATTTATTTATTTATTTATTTAATGAATTAATTAGATTTATATCCCACCTCACTTCCCCAGTCAGGGGGAACTCAAGCCGGCTAACAACAGTTAAAATACAATATAATACAATATAAAAAGACTAGGCCAACAATCAACAGATTCAAGGAGGGGGCACATTAATTCCAGGCCGACCGACAAAGCCAGGTCTTTGTGGCTTTATGGAAGGCCAGCAAGGTGTGGATGATCTTGATCCCTGCTGGGAGCTGATTCCAGAGGGTCGGTGCTGCCACAGAAAAGGCTCTGGCACAGGGGCCCGCCAGCTGACATTGTTGCAAGCCAACTCTGTGGGACCTAACTGGGCGCTGGGAGGCATGAGGTAGCAGAAGACGGTATCAAAGGTACCCTGCTCCTAAACCATGAAGGGCTTTAAAAGTTGTTACTAGCACCTTGAATTGCACCTGGAAGACTACTGGAAGCCAATGCAGCTCACGGAGGATAGGTGTTATGTGGGTGTATCCAACAGATACTGAGCAAATTCCTCAGCTCTAACCTGCAAACCTTCCTCAACGTCCCCTGGCTTTAGGAGGGAACGAGTCACCTTGAACAGGGTGGCTGAGCGATAGTCCATGGATGCAATAAGTGCAGAAAAGTGAGAGCGCTTTGCCACCCTTGTCACCACTAATTAAGTCCTAATAAAGGCTCTTTATAGTGCTTGATCAGGTTCAGATTTACTGGTTCTCCAGTGTCACCCCAGAGATCTCTTCTGGTGCTTCATCTCCCAGAGTTCCTTGGTAAATCAGGGGGCTCTCCGAGATCTGCACTCAATGAGAGGTCGCAAAGGCACAACCCAGTTTTATGGCTGAACTTTCCGTTTTTATTATTTCAGTTGAATAATACTTAACAGGATCCCAGTTCTGTCCTTGGAATCAAACAACTTAGGGATATTATGCCTCATCTAAATTGTTACTTTTATATCTCCTTCAGAGTCACCTTTGGGAGATATGCAGCCTTATAATTTTTTTTTAAAAAATAAATGATTCAGATTATAATTGAAGTGTTCTATAGTTATTTATTAGTAAAGGAGCGTATAGACAAAGAAAGGAAATAAAAACAGATGTAGCTGGCATTATGTGGAAAGTATTGATCCACAGGCTTTTACAATGAGAGAATAATCATTTTGATTCACATTTTAGTTTAAACTATCTGGGTTCAGAATAATAGAAGTCCTCTTCAGATGTTACAAACCTACCACACTGAGATATACTGGATGTAGCCCTCAGGTATCAACTTGAAATGTTTTTTTTCCAGAATTGTAAAGGCAAGCTGAGCATAACTCAGGCTAGCTTTAGGCATACCCGTATAATTTTCTTGGTAGCAATGTGGAAGAGATCTGATTTTGCCTTTTCAAGAATGATTTCTCTCCTAGTTTCCAAGCAAGCCTACAGTCCTGATGCTTTTGGGTGACCTCCCACTCCTGCCTTTTGAGATCCCCAGATTCAGCTAAATGTGTCCACATGTGTATATTGTGAGATACAGTTACAAGCTTTAGAAACTGGGAATAACTTGAGAGTTTCACCATTAGCGCTGACACATTTAAGGAGAGATAGAATTACTTCAGTAGTTTGTCCGAGGCATTTATGGACATAATATAGAAAGGATGATCTATGATTGTATTTCCCATGAAGATGCTTTTGGGAAGGCAGTTAAACTACAATGAAATAGAAATATTTTTGATATCTCACCCAGCCCAGTTTTAAACCTTACTGTTGTGTATTTGGGGCAGTGGAGATAGACTGGAGGTGTGCAGCATTTTGAGTCTGAAGCTGGCAAGGGACATGGGCATAGGATGGGTGAGATATCAAAAATATTTCTATTTATGATTCTATTCCAAACTCATATTTTCTCAGGATTGCTTATATCTTTAGAGAGCTGTCAATAAGTGCATGCAGGCCTTCTCCAAAGCATCTTAATGGTTTTGCATCCAAAACTTTGCACCTCCTTAATTAAAATATGGAACTGGGACTAGAAAGACTCATTTTTCAAAGGCTTTTCTCACCATGGTAACCTACCAGATAATTTTATTTATTTATTGGTTTAATTTATATGGCTCCTCTGATTCTGTATAGCTAACAACATCCAAAAAATAGAAACCCTGCCCAGAAGATAGAAAAGCACAGAAACTAAGACACATAAAACAGTAGTCCAGATAAAAATGGATCTATCAGTAACATTAATATAACCAAACTGAGGCCAGCTGCACTCTTTGATCTCACAAACTATCTGACAGTGTTGGTGTTGTGGGTTTAAAATTGGGATCTCTACGTAAGCTCCTCTCTGGCTTCTAGTGAACAGCAGCTGCTGTGTCTAACACATGTTTATGTTGTCATTTTATAAGGCATTGGATCATGTAATAACAGTTAAAAAAAGATAGAGGAGCCACAATAATCATGCTTTCCACATTTTTGTTTTTGTCCAGTGTTACATTAATTTTTAGTTACACAATTCAGAAAGCTGTTTATAATTGCCATGGAGTTGTCTATATACCTAGGAGAAATGTTAAGAGTCATAAACATATTGGGAGGAAATAGCACAAGACTCACTTTTTTCTTCAGCCTTAATGCTTTTTCCAGTTGACCATTGATAACTGTTTAGGTCCATTTTCAGAGCCCTTAAGCAAAGACATTTTCATCTTTGCAAACCTTTTCCTGAGAAATCACTATTACATAGTAGGAAGAAAGACAGTTTGGATGTCAGGGAAAAATACTCATAAAAATTTCTATTTTGTCCCGAAATCTTCAGAACTGATGAATTAATCAATATAAAGCAAGATCAAACTGAAAATCAGTTCCAAAAAAATCACCTTATAAAGGAAATTTAGTAGGAAATACATTTTTGTCAATTTCAGTAAGCGGTAAGTTTTTTAAAAAAATAAATAAGTTGCTAAAGAATTGTTTTGTATCTCAAGGATTAAGAAAACAATACATATTCAATAAATGGTAAACAGCAAACAGCTGTGCTCCCTTGCTTTCTCTTTCTACTATCATACCTGAATGCTATAGCACACTTCAGAGCAATATGAGAATGTATAAGCACCTTGTTTATATATTTGCATGTATGTCTAGTTTGACAACTGATAATGAACTCTTGGAAAAATATCAGCTGCCGTTGGAGATATTTTCTGAAAAAAATTGGAAAATAAGAGTTGGTGAATATAATCTCTACCTTTTCCAGAATCAGAGGCTGCTAGTAAGAACAATAAGTTGCATAGAGGTTATTCCTTACAAGGGTATGCAAGGGTATCCATGTGTTTCAAAAAGGTCAAAATGATTTATGGAGTTTTGTTATGGTATTTTGAACATAACCTGTTCTGCAAACTATTAGGCAGATCATAAATATTTGAATAATTTTTAAAAAGTGGCTGGTCACAATTTTGACAAATGGTGTTTATGAACCTCTTTGCTTCTGGAAATCCATAAAAACTCCACATCAGATGAATAAATAAATAAATAAATATATCTTGGGGCATTTTTTCCCTTGCATTCTCACTGACACAGTAAAGCCACACGGTAAGAATTCCTCAAAGAATATGCTCGATTGATGCCTACCATCTCTCTTCTCAATACAGTCACAGCAGGGCTGGCAGAGGCTTTGCAGTCACAGCAGGGCAGACAGAAAATCAACTTTAAAAGAAATTTGTTTTTCTGAGCAAAATTCTGTGGACTGGCCTTGGTCTCTTCAACAGGTAGCAATGATGAAGATAGAATGCACCACTCTACTGAGTAGCTAATACATACCTGGAGAGAACCCCAGCATCTGTTGCAAAACTATTGAACAGCACAACATTAGGACAGAAAGTGAAGGAAAGAACTCCCTATAACTAAAATTAATATCAGCACTGTTGTGGGAAATATTGGCTTCTTGTAAAGTCTTGACTACATCTGTTCCTTTGTTCCTCTCAGTTGCAGAGAGAAGCTTGTGGAAGAAAAAAAGTATGCCTGTCTATGGAAGGGACATCCTTACTGACGGAAGAAACAAAGCATCCTATGCCAATTAAATTTTGTTTAACTATCTTAGGAGGCAACAATTACCCCAAACCAGTCTGCTTTGACTAGATTACTGGAGTGGTGGAACCAATTATACAGTGAGATAGCGAGCTAGATGTATTTTAGCAGGCACCCATCTGTTGAGGGTCTTTTAATTGGCATTAATTTGGATTTCTGCACTTAGCACAGTTGGACTTCGTGGCCCAAATGGCATTTTTTCAGCTTGATACATCTATGAGACTTTGCTACTGAAGTTCAGGTTCTTTTGCTAAACAGGGACAGGTTTCATTAGCTGTCACTAAGCTGGTGTCAATTTAGCAGTATTTAAAGGGTGCAGAATTATGCTTTCAGCATGGTTGAGCTTCTTTGCATATTTGAGCTTCAGAGGCTATCACACTGCTGTTATTCTGAGGCAAAATGTCTGTAACATGCCATATTAAAGGACGTACAGTCGATAGTACCCTTCCCTTCTTATTATTTGGCTTTTGTAATTCACAAATCACTTTTCCTGTCAAATTTTACAGTTCTCTCTTTTAGAGACAATCTTCTTACTATTTGCATTATCATTCCTGCTGGGATGATGGAAAAAGAAGTGAGATTATGTATGTCAAACTGGACAAGAGTCATGACATTTTAAAATTTGTGTTCATTCTTCTCCAACCTTTGGATGGATAAGCAAGAGACCTGAAAGTTGTGAGCTATAAAGTCTTGTGTTTGTTGTAGCCAGACAAGAATGGCCTAGTTAAACAGCTAAACCGGTGCTTCCCCATTCTTTTCCTTCATTGCCCAAAGTTTATCGGAAAGTTCTTATTTAAATGTCCCTATTGTGATTGAGTTCATGTGTCATTACTCAGACATTTTTACTCAATTTTAGGTAATTTATCCAGGTTCAGAAAGCACTGAACTAAACCAGGCATGTTAGCACATGTGTGATGGGCTATCTTAAAAGGTTGTGCTACATTTTAATTAAAGGAGTACAGGGTCAGAGATTGATTAATCCAGTATTGGTCACTTCATTGTGCTAAACATAAAATCAGATCTTGTCCCTCAGAAGCCTTCTTATATCTAATTTGCAGTGATGAAAAAGTAAGATCAATGGTCTCTTGAAGCTGCAATCAAGGAAAGTGGGCATCAGCAGGCTATCTAAATGTCAAGCACTTAGCCATCTTCTTTACCTTCTGAGGTTGTGGTGCAGGATTAATATTTCTCTTGGAGATGAACAGCATTTTCCACTAATTCATACTGATTGAACAGCAACATAATTATGGGTTTTTGCATATTACATAGTATTAAGTCATTATTTGTTCATTTATTTTTAAAATATATTTTATTAGAACTTTTCAATGTAGTTAAATATACAGAAGAAATACAAAGATAGAAAAGAAGAAATAGAGAAAAAAGAAAAAAAGAGAAAAAAGCATACAATTATGCTTTCTTTCTATTGAGCAATCATCATCTTCAACTTTTCTCCAAACGTTTTGTCTTTTTAAATCCCCTAATTCTGAAATAATAAATTTGACTCCCCCTCCCCTCCCAGCAAAATGTCCATATAATGTTTCCAGTCATTCAGAAAATACTTTATCATTTTTTAATCTGAACTAACTGGTTACCTTTGCCATTTCTATAAGTCTTATCTGTTTATTTGAGTTATTCATATACCACTAACTCCACAGGGGCACCTATTGTCAATGCTAAAGGGCATTAGATAAGCTTGTAACAGGATTCAGTATTTGCTGATTGTTTATATTTAGAGATACTTCTGTTTCCTTCTCAGCTTCAGCGCAACCTTTTTGCCTCTGGGATTTTAATAAAGACTGCCCATAAAATTAATGAAAGTAGACACAACATTACAACATAACCTTAACATCCATATGTCAGTTCATTAAAAAGTTGATATTTTAACTAAAAATTCTGGAAAATTGCTCAGTTCTGACTGCCTTCTTGATTGCCAGTAAGCACAACAGTGGAATATCCAAAGGTAGCTATCCCACAAAGATAAAATATAAACTAAAAACACTGTGTTTTTCCCGTCACATGGAACATGGATGGACATCCCCATCTGTAAAAAAATCACCTCATTTTCTAAAGGAGGTGGTCCTTCATTTCCTAAAGGAGGTGGTTTAGCAACTTTCTAGTCAAGAAGTCTTCAGAGGCTTTATAAGTATAACCCAACATTCCGTATTTCACTTGGAAGTCTATTGGAAGGCAATACAGCTTCCACTAAACTAGTGTTATCTAAGCTCCCATCCTTCAATAGGAGAAAGTGAAAAACACCTCTTTTTGTCACAAATTATTTATTTTAGCAAATACAGGTCGGTGGTGAATAAAGCTCCTCTCATCCGGGATTTAATTCTGGATGAGAGGGCCGACCTGGCGTGCATCACTGAGACCTGGTTGGGGCCAGAGGGGGGTGTTCCCC